>CABHPH010123228.1:29343-46276 GCA_902168325.1 Peromyscus nudipes
CCTCTCTCTCTCTCTCTCTCTCTCTCTCTCTCTCTCTCTCTCTCTCTCTCTCTTTTGAGACAGGGTCTCATGATGTAGCTCTGGCTGTCCTGGAAGTCACAATGCAGCTCAGGCTGGTCTTGAACTCACTGAAATCTGTCTCTGTCTCCTGAGTCCTGGGATTAAAGGTGTAAGCTACCACATCCAGCCCCTTTGTTGTTCTTTTAAGTTTTCTGGTTTTTTTTTAAATTTTTGTTTTTAATTTGAGACAGTCTCTTCATGTAGACCAGCTGTCCTGGAACTCACAGAGATCCTTCTGCCTCTGCCTCCTGAGTGTCTCCACTATAGCCAGCTGAAGACCTCATGTTTTTACACTGAGAGTTGAACCCGGGGCCACCTGTGTAAAAACCAGGGACACTAACCATATGGGAACTTCAGCCATTTCTCCAGCACCATTCTGCCTTTTTCTCGACACAGTGTCTCACGGACTGTGCTTCGGCTTGCAATCCTGCTGCCTCCACCTTCCCAGTTCTGGGGTTATAGGCCTCCTCCACCAACCTTGAAGCAGGGTAGAAGCCCAGGGGAAATTAAAGAAGGGCAGATCCCCTCCCTCTGGGGTCTGAACAGTTTGTTTCCCAGTGGCTGCAGAGTCAATCACTACAACAAAGTTAAGATCTCCTGGAGAAACACTATTCCCTTCTTCAAGAGATGTCTCACACAGAGTGTTTGCAGCAATGAATGGATTGTGCTTACTCAGAGCCAGGATGTTTGTGACTTTTGACTTTAATTGTCACAAAATTCTTCTCTCATCCCTAACCCTGAGCAATGCACCTTATAAAACCACCTTACAACATCATTTAAAAAGGAAAATCTTTAAGAGAAGAGAAATAAGTAAATCTTGGTTCTGCACTTGGTTTTAAAGCTTTAGTTTACTTTTAACCTGGCTGTAAATAACATCTTCTGAGCAGTGGAACTTCCCAAGCCACCATATCATATGTGTAGCTATTGTTATAACATTTGGTGGCACACACCTTTAATCCCAACACTCAGGAGGCGGAGGCAGGTGGATCTCTGGGTTTGAGGCCACCTGGTCTACAGAGCGAGTTCCAGGACAGCTAGGGCTACAAGAAGAAACCTTGTCTCAAAAAACCAAAAACAATCAAACAAACATTTCAGGTACAAGTTTCTTGAGCAGCCTGGCCCATGTCCTGGTGCTATTGTCCTCTTCCTCCTGTTTCTGACCTGAGGGCTTACCTCTGATTAAAGTATACATTATATCTTTTAAAATTTTATTCTTATTACATTCATTTATTTGTGGTTTGTGTGTGTGTGTGTGTGTGTGTGTGCGCGCGCGCGCGCGCGCGCGCACTCATGCTTGCCTCAGGAATCAGTTCTCTCCCTCCACCTTGTGGGTCCTGGGAATGGCACTCAGGTTGTCGGCCTTGGCAGTAGTCATGGTAACCTGCTGAGCCAGCTCACTGGCCTGCATATACTACCTACGAGTACTTTTGTTTGTGTGTGTTTGTTTGAGATGAGGTCTCCTGTATCCCAGGCTGGCCTCTATATAACTGGATGACCTTCACCTTCCAAGTGCTTTGGCTTATGGGTGTGCTGTCCCATCCTGTTCCAGCAATGCTTAGACTTGAAACCTTGTGTATGCTAGGCAAGGGCTCTTCCAACTCAGCTCTATCTCCAGCCCTCTTTCCTACAGTTCATAAGGTTAACAACGTCTTGCCACCCTGAACTGCCTGAAATTCTTTTCTGCAGCATAATGAAGGATCCAGTACTGGCTACCAGTGGACTGCATGCATCTCCTTACCACCACCTTTACCGCCAGCCTGGCCCACATCTTAAAATTTTTAACATTCTCAACAATTTTTTTCAGTAAATTAAGACAAAATGTAGTTTTGGTCATTAGTATAATGTGGCTATGAGGGTTTGCTTCAATAAGAAAGTCTTGTGATGTGTATTCAAATTATTTCAACTTTTTTTTTTGAGACAGGGTTTCTTTGTGTAGTTTTGGTGCCTGTCCTGGATCTCACTTTGTAGACCAGGCTGGCCTTAAACTCACAGAGATCTGCCTGCCTCTGCCTCCCAAGTGCTGGGATTAAAGTCTTGCACCACCACCACCACCCAGCTTATTTCAACTCTTAAAATTCAGAAATTGCTTAAAATATAGATGTACATTTTGCCATTTAATAGTTAAGGATGTTTATGAAATGTTTATAAAACAGAACTCTCCCTTGCATCACTTAATGGTGCATGTTCTTCTTCTTCAGAAAACTGCATGCTATAATTACAGTGTACCAATCTAGATGGCTCTATATAATTTTATAGTTCCCTGTTATAGATTTGTGGACAGTTTCCCTCAGTGATATTCTTGTGCTTAATTCTCTATATGTAGTTCCATTATATATATATTAGACCGAGACCTAGATAAAGGATTACCAATCCAAAGATAGAAGCATTTGGGGCAGAGGAGATGGCTAAGTGGTTACCACTGAAGTTTGAATCACCAGCTCCCATGGAGAATGCTGGGTGGGTCTGAGGTTGTCTGCAATCCCAGCTCTCAGAAAGCAGAGGCAGGGGTCCCAGGGCAAGGTGGCTAACTAGATTGTAATCAGCAAGCCTCAGGCTCAGAGGAGACTCTGCTGGGGTCCCGCCTCAGCTGGGGTTCAGGTCCTGAGATGGGGAAGGGGTCTTGATGCAAGGAGAAAAATCTGGCCACCAGGTGGATTGCACTCAAGTGGCCCTGAAGCTCTAGCTGTCTGTATTTGTATTTTAACAGGGGTTCCCCACCCCCAGGCTTACATGAACAATTTTGTTATTGGATCTTAGTTTTGAATTTTAAGGAATACATAATATTTTATGAAATATATCATAATATTTATAAAATCTTCCATTGTTTCCCTTTATGTTTCCCCAAATACACTTTCCCACCCCCTATATAACTTTATTCTAAACACAGAGGTCAGCATTTTTTGGGTTAACTGAATAATGAGTGAGACATACCCTGCTCTCGCAGCACTTATGTCAGCTGGCAGCTACTGTGGTTACAAAGTTAAAAAGTAATAGACATGGGCACAATGCTTTAAGGACAATAATATTCAAACCCAAACAATTTTTTTATGTCTATATGTTTTTGTACAGTTTTCTTTCTTTCTTTCTTTCTTTCTTTTTTTTTTTTTTTTTGACAGAGTAGAACTCACTCTGTAGCCCAGGCTGGCTTCAAACTCACAGAGAACTGTCTGCCTTTGCTTCTTGAATGCTGGAATTAAAGGCGTGCACCACCACTGCCTGAGCAGTTTTCTTTTTTACAAGAGGGTCCCATGTCTCAATCTCTCTATAAAAGGCAGACTTTGATAAGGCATTCTTTTTCCATCCCACTATACCATTCTTCTTTGACAGAAATTATAAAAATATACAATAGATGACAACTAAAATTCAACAGGTCGACCTACCAGATGAATAATTCTCTGATGGGGAGCCCTACTAGTCATGTGGGGTTACAGACTGTGAATACCGTTTGCGTCTGTCTATAATTTTTCTCATGTGCTACTATAATTCTTCCCTAAAAACAGCTATGGTGTTCTTCCCACACATTGGTAGTGTGCTTTTCATTTACTCGGTACATTTAATTCTGTGGATTGACAGGAAGACAATTTCTTCTTATACTGTGTGATTTTGGTGAATAAAATATACTTTCATAGACAGGCCTTTGTTCCATGGCTTCAAGACAATTACATACAATTAGCTGATTTAAAACCTCAGAGCAAATTCAAAGTAGACTAGTTGCCCCTGCAAATGAATCACACAAGGACAGATTCCCAGGTGTCTGACTGTCGAAGCAAGGCCAGGCCTAAAGCAACTGAGGTGTCAGTTTCCCTGTAGCTAAACTCTGGCTGATAACATTGAGACATAACTCCCTACAGTTTCCTCAGCAATTAACTCTTTGCATGAACTCCTAATCATAGTTTTATGATACAAGACTCAAGGTTCAACCAACTGACTGTTTATGTTTGGGTCCTAAAATTTATGCGGGGGACAGAATAGTAGTTTATCTGGGGTTGCACACAGGATAGGAGAATATATCTTAAGATCTGGGACACTTTTAATGTCACTGTTCCTCGAGGAAGCGCCTAGCACGAGGCACCACATGCCCCCACCTTTGCTTTACAGCCTGCATGCCAGGGAGCCTGGCTGACAACCAGCATTACCATGGTTACTCACTCCAGGTCATGCTGGCTGCATTCCCCGGACAGCACAACAATCCAAGTCTGAGAGACACTGACACTTTTAAATGCTAGTTTAGAATATTTATCACACTTAAAAATACAGAATACAGTGCATAATTTCTCTTTTTCTAGGCTCCCCAGTCATTCAACTTTATAACCCCTTTATAGCCTATCTCCTTAGCAGATAGTGAAGCAGCTGGACATTCCTTTACAGCTGCAGCTGCCCACTAATGAGAAAGCTGTCAGATTTACTTCATGTATTTTATCAGAATGGTTCTGTTCCTTATCATTTGCTCAAGAAATGCAATGTGACTCTCAAATGTAACTTTTGATATTGCCTTCTGTTGGATGTATACATGGGGATGTAGAACAAAGAAGATTGAAAGAACTTGGAAGAAATAGAGTGATCATCAGTACGTGTATGAGTCTTATTCCCTCATATAGATAAGAATTATTTCTAAGCCCTTGCTACTCTGAGGCATTCTTTTTATTATCCTGGACCAGTCCTGGAAGCTGGACTCACAGGCTGCAATACTTCTTCCACCAATATAAGCTTCTGTGTACAGTAAAGATGGGTTTCTCCATCCCATATTTTACATTGTATTTTTTCTATTGGATCATACTAGATCCTGTCATTGATTTTATATGTTTGGTGTCCAGGGAACTTACTCTCAACAGTTGGCACTACGTGTATTTTTGAGGCTTTCCCCCCCCATTTTGTGTATGCATGTCTTATTCTCCTTACCAGAACTGTGAGACATGGTTATTGTTTCAAGTGTTGTTTATTCATATATACAACTGTCTCTATTGAGTCAGAAAAGTTCCCAGGCTTAGGCCTTATAGTTAATAATTTCAGATAAAAAATTTGAGAAGCATTAGCCCCCTGCTGAATCTTAGGGGAAAATACTAAAAAGAAAAAGCAGAATTTTCAGAAAAATTACAACTGTTGTATGAGTGACTGACAAAAATAAAACTAAAAACTGCCTCAAGAGTCAACAATATAATGAGAGAAAAAGAGCCCACAAGCTACATGATTTTTGCAAGTTCCTATGCTGTCCTGTGGTCTACTGGTCCTTGCCAAGTGAGAATCCATTTCCATGGGTGTCTTGTCCCAGGAAACCCACTGGCCAGGTAGTCATGCTGCCTGAGACTGCAGGGCTCCCGACAACCCTCTGCTTCTATGAAGTGGAGCGTGGTCAAGGAAGTATCAGATGGCAGTGTCAAGCCTACACACACGCACACATACACCTGTAAAACATACAAGCCACAGGCACACCACAGACACACACATACAAAAAAAAGTAAGTGCATGAAAGTTTGAAATTCTCTGGCCACACATCGCCACATTATTTTCCAGAGATTTTGTGTCACTTTTTCTTTCCGTCAGCCTGGTGACCCAGCTCTTTCCCACCAATGGGGAGGGATTTTGTTGTTTGTTTTGTTTGTTTTTTATTGTGATAAAAATATGCATAGCAGAAATTTACTGTTTTAACCGTTTTAAGGTGTGTTGTTCTGTGACATTTAAGTACATTCACAATGTTGTGTGACCATCACCTAAGCCTTTTTATTTTCTTAAACTGAAGACATTAAATACTGATTTGCTTCCCCTTCTCAGACACCAATTCATTCTACTTCCTCTAAATTTATTTGCTCTATGTATCTAAGTGCAATCACAGACTATTTGTCCTCTTGAACCCCTTAATGTCTTCCAGTTTCATTTAAATTTTTCTTTTAAATTTTTTGTCAACTGGGCAGTGGTAGTGCATGCCTTTAATTCCAGCACTTAGGAGGCAGAGGGAGGCAGATCACTGTGAATTTGGGGCTAGCCTGGTCTACAGAGCAAGTTTCAGGACACCCAGGGCTTTTACACAGAGAAAGCCTGTCTCAAAAAATCTCTCTCTCTCTCTCTCTCCCTCTCCCTCTCCCTCTCCCTCTCCCTCTCTCTCTCTCTCTGTAGGAAAATACATGTGTACATATGGAAGTAGTGGTTAATATCGAGAGTCTTCCTCTATCACATGCAGAGGCAATGTTGGGAGTCTTCCTCTACAATATTCTACAGTATTTTACTTTTTTTTGACTTTATTTATTTATTTTTTAAATTACACTCATGATATTCATTAGTTACACTCATGATATTAATCACATTTGTGGTATTCATAGATTACATTCACAGTATTCATTCAATTATATATATTATATATATTAATTTTAAATGCTGAATGTCATTTATTTAAGGGGGGAGGAGGTCTTAAATATAGGCTTACAGCACAATGGGAGGACCCCGGAGGGCAGAAGTTTGCTACTGATGTTTTACAATCTTGCTTCTAATCTGTTAATGCCCATTATTCAGGGTACCAGGCAAGGAACTTCCCTTAAGCATTCAGGAGGGTGGAACCTGGCAGGGAATTAGCATAGGGAGAATATCAAGGTCAAGGTCAGCAAGCAAGGCAACAGTTACCCAAAACGGGGGCCAGGGCCCTGCAAGTCCCCCTTTTATTAAAAAAGAGCTTCTGACTTGGGTTGCGTGGGACGTCAGCAGGTCACCTTACCCATCATGGAGACGCCTGCCCAGGCCACACAGGTGCTCTGTCTTAGGTTGGTGAGTGCCCCCCAGGCATTACCCGTTTCTGAATACTCATTATCATACAGGCTCAATCGTGTGTGAGCTGCAGAGTTAACTGCTGCCAAAGATCTCAAAGTGGCACTGGGCTTGCAATGTGTGTGTTCGATACAGAAAAGACCAACAGAGGTCCTATCTCACCCATAGCCAGTAGGCTAAAGGCAACTGAGCCATTCCCTTCCTTAACGAGCCATACTGTACATTGGTGTCCTTGTAAGATAGTATCCCAAAAGCAACTGGAACTTGAGTTTATAAATTTATAATTTTCAAAGCCAATCAAGATGTATATAACTACTGAATTAAATTTATCATGCCCAATAGAATGAAAGATTAACTAAATGTGGTAGCTACTTTTGTTGCCAGGGTCTCCATTGTGCTAGCTGTAGTAAGCAATTATGAAATGGTAATCCCAGAAAGAGTAGCAGTGGTGGGTGCCATTGCTATAATGGCAACAGTGGCAGCAGCAATGTCAAATTCTCTTCTGGATTGTGTGGACATCCACTGGCATGGATACAACTCCAGTAACACGTACTGCCAAGGCCCATTTTTCTTGATCCCAGCACGACTTTAGCTGGCAGCTCTTCTGGCGAATCCAATCTTATGGTTACAGTTCCTAGGCTTACATTAATGCTTGCCAAAGCTGGCAATGTTGGGCTCTCAATCTCCATTGACATCAGAAGGATAGATTTTTTTCAGGAAGACCCATTAGGTCTCTGTCATGTTGGGCTTCAGCACCAGCCATAGGGTGCGTTCAGTGCTCAGGAATCCAAAGAAGAACCTCATTGTCCTGAGGAAAGACATAAACAGAACCCCAGGGCCACACCAACACTAGATCGGGTCTCCTCCACGTGCTAGTAGAAAGATCCTTCCATCGCTTCAGAGGGTGATTTGCCACAGGAGCTCTCCAGTGCTTGTCTGCATCGGGTATTCCAGCAGAACCCACCGATAAACTCCAGTAGAATCCACCAATAAAAAATTTAAAATAGTCTGATTGTTCTTTATTTTATATCTAGAATCCACTTATGAGTGAGTACATACCATGGTTGTCTTTCTGGGGTTGGGTTACCTCACTCAGGATGATATTTTCTAGTTCCATCCATTTGCCTGCAAATTTCATGCTTTCATTGTTTTTCTCTGCTGAGTAGTACTCCATTGTGTATATGTACCACATTTTCTTAATCCATTCTTCAGTTGATGGGCATCAGTATTTTACTTTTTGAGGCAGAGTTTCACTCTGTAGCCTAGGCTGGCCTTGAACTCACAGAGCTCTACCTGCCTTTGCCTCAGGACTGCTGGAATTAAAGGCTTTCGCCAGCATGACTAGCTGCCCTATTTCTCTGAGACAGGACCTCTCACTGACACTGAAGCTCATGCTTCAGCTAACCTGGGTAGCCAGTAAGCCCTGGGGTTATCCACTAGCTCTGAACCCCCAGCACTGGGGCTACAAGGGGACAATGCCATGCCCAGCTTTTTACGTAGGTTTCAGGGATTCAAATTCAGGACTTCATGTTTGAGCGAGAGCCCACTGAGCCCTTTGCCCAGCCCAGTTTTCTTCCTTTCTATAGCTGAACACTGCTTATTGTCTGCACACATGTCACACTTTATCCAACCAGTCTATGAACATTTGAGTTGCTTCTATATTTTAACTATCTAGCACCAAAGGTTTTAAAAAATATAGTATTTTGTTAATTTTTTTAGATTTTAAAAATCTTATTTGCTCACATTCACCCTCCACTCTTCCCCCTAACTCTTCTCAAACCCACCCCAACCTCCATACCCACTCCCAACTTCATGCCTTCTTTTTAGTTTTTTTCTTAATAACCCATTGAGTAGCTTGGTGTGGTGGCACACCCCTTTAATCCAGGGGAGGCAAAGGCAGGTGGATTTTTTAGTTTAATACCAACCTGGTCTACAGAGTGAGTTCCAGACAACCAGGGCTACTCTGTCTCAAAAAACCGAAGTAAGTAATAATAAGTAAGTAAGTAAACAAACAAACAAATATAAAATAAAATAAAATAAAATATTGAGTCTAATTTGTGCTGCTCATATACTCATGATCATGAGGCCATCATAGGGGCATGGCAGACCTATGGGAGCACACCCTTAAAGAAAACTGATTTTCCCTCTCTCAGGAACCATCAATTCCAATAATTCCTCACTTAGGTATAGGGGCTCATGAGCCCCTCCCTCTTCCGTGTCTAAATGTATTGTTTCCCTCTGTAGTTTTATTTGTACTTATTTGATTTTTTAGGGGGCTAGAGAGTTGGTCCAGCAGTTAAGAGCACTTGTCGCTCTTCCAGAGGACCCAAGTTCAGTTCCTAGTACCCACATGATGGCTTACAGCTATAATTTGTTGTAATGGTGAACAAAGACACCTGCAGAGGTGAGTGAAATGTCCCATCTACCTTTGGGAGGGTTCACAAGAATAAAGTAATAATAGAAAGATTAGGTAGGAGAAAAGGTATACAAATTTATAATGTGCACAGGGGTGGCAGTTTGACAGCACCCAGGAACCAGACAGCAAGTGTGAGGTTAAAGACAGGTCAAATGGAAGCTAGGCATGGTGGTACACATGGAGTCCCAGCACCCAGGAGGCAGAGGCAGGTGGATCTTTGAGAGTTCCAGGACAGCCAGAGCTACACAGTGAGACCTTATTTTGAAGAAAGAAACTCAAATAAGCAAGAAGAATGGTAAAATGGGTCATGAGGGGAGGGAGGCAGGGATGGAAACAATTTTAGGAAGACAGTGCATTGTGTTTCAGGTAGCTTAAATGTGACCAGGGAAACAGAGACCAGGGACAGCGGTTTCCTACGCTCTGAACATGGTGCTTGGCTTTCAGAGTTTGTTCATGTGATATGAGCTTAATCTTTGCTGGTTAATGAAGCTTCAGTGAGAATATTGAAGGTGATTGTGCTCCTATTTGGGCCTATCTCATCAAGCAGATAAGGGAGTTTTTAGAACATCTCACCCACACTAGGTTGGGTAGGGGTTGCCAGGAAAGATCAGGGGGACCTTGAATCTAAGCAGCTTCTGAGACCTTTCAGCATGTCAATGCCAATCTTTCAGTATCATTTTCTAGATGCTGACAATGCTCTCACGTGGTGCACGGGTACACACACACACACACACACACACACACACACACAGCCATCCTGAGTAGTTGTTACTTGTGTTTTAATTTTGCTTATGTTGTTTGTTGACAATGAAATTGACTTTTTAATAATATTGATATTTCAATAGGTTCTACTGCTGTGATCAAACACCATGACCAGAAGCAGCTTGGGTAGGAAAGGGTGTATTTGGCTCACATGTGCTGATCACAGTGCATCACTGAGGGAAGTTGGGGCAGGAACCTGGAACTGAAGAAGAGGGATGGAGGAGTGCTGCCTACTGGCTTGCTACTCATATCTTGCTCGGCCTGCTTTCTTGTACCCCCAGGGCCACCTGCCCAGAGATGTTATTGCCCACAGTGGGCTGGGCTCTTCCACATCAGTCAGTCAAGAAAATGTCCTACAAGTCATGCCTACAGACCAATCTGATGGAGACAATTTTCTCAGTTAAGGCCCCCTTTCCCCAGAAGACTCTAGCTTGTGTCAAGTTGACAAACACTAGCTAGCACGATAGATGTATGGAATTAATACAGGAATATATTAAGCCAAAAACATATTTTGTATCCAAACTGGAAAGTTTTTCCTTCTTCCCTCCCTCCTTCCCTCCCTCCCTCCCTCCCTCCCTCCCTTCCTTTCTTTTTTGCAGTTTGCCGCCATTGTGGTGGCATTAAATCTGTGGGCAAATTAGATCCTCTGCAAAATTGAGCCTACTCTCCATCCCACATGTGGTAAAAATTAGGAGTGAAGGGCGCTTTTCCATGTGTGGAAGGAATATCTTAAACTCATTTTTCTCTATCCACAGACATCAGAATTTACAGTTCGGCTCAGCTAGCGGAAGCTCAGGCTAAATAACATGAGGGATGTGGAGAAAGTGCCAGCTTTATGATTCTGATGTTTGGATGTTGACATCAAGCCGCTGTGTCTGTGTTCTTAGATTTGGCTAGTGTGTTCAGAGTGTGGGAAAGACTTCCTTTTCCTTCCCTCCCTTCCCTTCCCCCCCCTCTCTTTCCTTCTTTTCTTCTTCCCCTCCCTCCTTCCTTTCTTCTTTCCTTCCATGAACTAAAATTCCTGGAAACAAGGACACCACATCCCACTGAACCTACTGTGAGGCTGATTGACTTGGAGAGAATGGAATGTTGCAAGTCCAGAGCTAGGTTACCTTGGGTCATCTTTAGCCTCCTTAATAGCCATGTATTGCCTTTCTCTGTGTGCAACCTAACATCTTGTGACCATTAGGTAAATCCTTTGGAATGTGCAAACAGAACCCTAGCTGTCTCCTACCAAAAGGCTAAGGATTCCATCAGATAGCATCCAAGGCCACTAGCTGAGATGTCCCTGCTTTTCTGCCATCCACCTTCTTAATGGTTCCACCACTGTATTTGGAAAGCACCTTGAGCTATGACTTTCTTTGTTCTGTTACTATAAAACTTCATGGAACTGTTACCATGTTTCAACATGGAATTTATGCTAACTTAAGTCTCTGTTTCCAGGCCATGGCAACTCATATCTGGCTCTAGAATAAACTTTGTCTTATCTCATTTGAGGTAAGAGTTGTTTTTGCATGTACTTCTTCCTTCCTTTTTCCTGCTTCCCTCCTCCCTTCCTCCTACCTCCTCTCTCCTTCCTTCCTTCTAATTTCCAGTCTGCCTCCATCCCTTTAAGGATGCTTCACTCTCAGGGACAAAGAATCTGACTGCAGTGTACGGAACTTTGTTGCTGTGGGTTTAGCTGAGGCTGTGGAGGTCAGGGGATTCGCCAAGGGTGGCAGTGTTGGTGACTTTGTGGCTAGCCTCCTCTAGCAGCTTTGGAATCAGCTGACTCAGAGCACTTAGTTTTGTCTAGTCACAAGACCACATTCAATTACAAATGAAACCAAAGGATCCCTGGAAGCAGGAAGGAAGTTCTTCAATTCACTTGATCATTTTCCTGTAGGGTAAGTGAGGGCAGCTTTTTCCACAGACAAATGATCCAATCAATCTCAGCTTTTCAGATCATTTAATATGATTGCCAAAAATACTGTGACTGTGTGAGCAATGACAAATGTGATGTATGTGATAGTATTTTGAATTCTTTCACAGAAAATTGTGTCTAGGGTAGAGAGCTAACAAGATTTTGAAAGCCTCTTACATGAAAATACCTTACATCCGTTGCCTCAAATAATATTTACAATCCATAGTCATTTCCAATAAGCATGACAATCTCCATTTTATTGGCCCAGAACTATAAGTTCCGAGGTTTTTTAAAAAGAAAAAAAAAATTCCCATGTTGCCACAACTAGTGAACAACACAACCAAGATCTTGGTCCATTTCCTCTGCATATAAGGTAGAAACAACAAGTGTTTAGTCAAGTCTGTGACATCTTTTGGATCTACTTCACACACCTTTTATCTCCTTAGTGGATTATAAACATTGGTAATCTCCTTTGCCATACATATTTTGGGTATGTAAGTACTTTTGTTTACCTGTGCACACATGTGCATGTGGTGGGCAGAGGTAAACCTCAGGCTTTGCTCCTTAGGAGCTAGCTGTTCACCTTGCTTTTGAGACAGGGTCTCTCACTGAATCTGGAGCTCCACAACTCAGCTAGGCTGGCTGGCCAGAAAGCATCAGGGCTCCTCTCTCCACCCTCTCAGCCCTGGGATCACAGGCATGAGCGGCCATGAAGCTCAGCCTTTTATGTAGCTGCTGGGGCTCGAACTCAGGTCCTCAGGCTTGTGTGGGAGGCACTTGGACAAGTGAGGCATCTCCCTAGCCTCCTTTCATATGTGTACACCTTAACCACAACAGCTTCGAATGGTTTTTATGATGAATTTGTAATTAGATTATTTGGGGCCGATCAAGAAAAAGGGTGACCAGGAAGAGCAGTGACAGATGAGTGACTGATGGTGTCTAGCCAGAGTGGTCTACCACAGACCACACCATCAGCCCTCCACGACAAACTTTAAAAAGATCGTCATTATTATTATCATTCTGTTTTGTTTTGTTTTTCGAGTCAGGTTTCTCTGTATAGCATGGAGTTAGTGAGTGTATGACCCAGGGCAGGAGTGCAAAGCCCACAAGGCCAGTGAGCTCTATACCTCTACCTCTTAGTTCATTGTCTTGCCTTAGGGGAGTAGACCTCCAATTGTTTCACACTGATATATTTATATTTCCACCTTCCTACCCTTTTTTGGGGGGGGGTTTGAGACAGAGTTTCTCTGTGTAATAGCCTTGGCTGTCCTGGAACTCACTCTGTAGACCAGGCTGGCCTCAAACTCACAGAGATCTGCCTGCCTCTGCCTCCTGAGTGCTGGGATTAAAGGAGTGAGCCACCACTGCCCCTTACAAGATAATTTTATTCATTTTTAGTTTATGTGTATGAGTATTTTAGTTAAATGTATGCATATGTATCATGTGTGTGCTTGGCGCCCATGGAATAAGGCATAAGGTGTTGGATCTCCTGGAACTAAATTTCAAGGATGATTATAAGCTGCCCTGTGGTACTGGGAACCAAACCCAGGTCCTCTGCAAGGGCAGAAAGTGCTCTGACCCACTCAGTCATCTCTCCGGCCCACACTACATGGCATATTTTTAAAGTGAACGTATGATAAGTTTTGGGGCTGTCTCTACACCTATGGAATCATTACCACACTCAAGGTAGTGAAAAATAGCTACCACCTCTCAAGTCACGCCCAGGTGTGATAATCTACTTCTCTCTTCCACCCATGCAATCCATCAGTGATTTGTACTCAGACAATGCCCGTTAGTTCTAGAGTTTTATGTAAATGGACACATCCAGAGAATCTTCCTCCTGTTCAGCTTCTTTGACTCAGCACAGGTATTCATGCTGCAGCAGTGACTCATCCTTGTCACGGAGTTGTACAGCACTGTATGGGTATAGCACACATAACTTGTTTATCTCTTCATCTGTTGATGGATGTTCGGATTACCTCTAGTTTGGGGCCATGCCATTTTACATTCCACTGTTGTGGAATATTATTTTAAGATGTGTTACATTTGTTTACGCTGTGGATCATTTGTTTAATGACACAAAGATGCGTTGCATTCTTTTTTTTTTTTAAAAAGGTTTATTGATTTATTATGTATACAGTGTTCTACCTGCATGTGTCCTTGCAGGCCAGAAGAGGGCACCAGATCTAATTGCAAGTGGTTGTGAGCCACCATGTGGGTGCTGGGAATTGAACTTAGGACCTCTGAAAGAGCAGTCAGTGCTCTAACCACTGAGCCATCTCTCCAGCCCGTGTTGCATTCTTTTATATTGCATTTGTTTAACTCTGTGAAGTTGTGTTACTGTGCCTGTCTAAAACACCTGATTGGTCTTATAAAGAGCTGAACAGCCAATAACAAGGCTGGAGAAAAGATAGGCGGGGCTGGCACGAGGAGAAAATAAAAGAGGAGGAGAAATCTGGGAAGAGAAGATGGAGGAGCGAGAGGAGGAGGAGTCCGGGGCCAGCCACCCAGCCACCCAGCCACCCAGCCACCCAGCCATCCAGCCAGCCATGGAGTAAGAGTAAAGAAAGGTGTACAGAAAGATAAAAGCCCAGAGGCAAAAGGTAGACGGGATAATTTAAGAAAAACTGGCTAGAAATAAGCCAAGCTAAGGCCAGGAATTCTTCATAAGAAAGAATAAGCCTCCATGTTTGGATTTATTTGGGAGCTGGATGGTGGGACCCCCAAAAGAGTAAAGAACCGAAGAGTAGAAGAGTAAAAACCCAACTACCAACACTGTGGGAAATTCCATTCTTCTCATCCTGGCTGACACTTGGTATGACCAAGCCCCTCCAGTATTAACCACTGCCGATCAGCGTGTTGTGGTGGAAACTGTGGCCTTAATTCCATTTCTCATAATATCTTACATCATTTCATATGCTTATTTGACATTCATTTGTTCAAATCTTTTGCCAATTAAAAACTGCTGCATATATAAAAATAAGTTTCTCTGGCCATCTCTCTGGCCCCAGTAATGCTTTTTTTTGTTTGTTTGTTTGTTTGTTTGTTTTTTGAGACAGGGTTTCTCAGTGTAGTTTTGGTGCCTTTCCTGGATCTCACTCTGCCGACCAGGTTGGCCTCGAACTCACAGAGATCCCCCTGGCTCTGCCTCCCGAGTGCTGGGATTAAAGTCATGTGACATCACTGCCTGGCTCCATTAATGCATTTCTAAAATGTTTGAAATTTTTTGCAGTGAGTACACATTTCTTTAGTTAAATTATAATATATTTATGAATTAATTCATGTATAATATGCATGTGTGTACAGGTGAGCATACATCTGTACACATGCAGAAACTGGAGGATGGAGTCTGGTGTCTTCCTCTGTCACTATCCACCTCTGCCTTTGAAGCAGGGTATTTACCTGAACCTAGAATTCTCATCTTATTGGCTAGGCTAGAAGCCAGCTAGCCCCAAAGATCCTCTTATTTCAGTCCCACTCAGCTGGGGTTTAGGTGTGTGCAGAACTCCTGGCTTGTCACAAAGGTGCTGGGATCTGACCTCTGACCTTTGTGATCTCACAGCAAGCATTCTTAACTGCTGAGCCATCTCTCCAACCCCCACATGACTTTTCTTATGAAAAAAAGAGTTGCCTTTCTTTTGCAATCCTGCTTTCAAAGCAATCTTTACTGATTTGGTGAAAAGGATACAGAAAATATTTCTAGAGTGATGGTAATTAGGATTAATAATAGTTAGTGCTGAACCCTCTTAGTGTTCACTGGAACAGAGCATAGGGGATAGCTTATGAAAGGAGAGGTAGTGTTAGAAGTCTTTGTTGCACGCGTGCGTGCGTGCGTGCGTGCGTGCGTGCGTGCGTGTGTGTGTGTGTGTGTGTGTGTGTGTGTTGTATGAAGGGAGATTGAAGCAAAAGGCTGGGGCAGTTATCTAGAGGGCAGGTGATTTCTTCTGAGAGATTAGAGGGTGAGAAGACTGTCCTTGGGGAGGAGCTCTGGAAAGAGATAGTACTGTTTACATGGCCTCCAAAATTCCTGTTGAAACATAATTCCCAATTCAATATCTTTATTTGAGCAGGGGATTAAGTCCTGAACAGGCTCAGAAAATTGATGAAAGGCCACAGCTCCCCTGCCCTTTGGCCTTTCACTATGAGAAGGTGCCGTGTTGAAGGCTTCATTGTGGGGTGGAAGTGGCCTCCCTTACCTCTGAATTTACCACTTCCTGTTGTTGGACTTCCCACCCGCTCTCCAAAACTGTGAAAGATAAATTTCTCCTGTTTATCAGTCACCAGTCTGTGGTATTTTGTTAAAACCGCACAAGAACATTAGGATGGATTTAAAATGGGTTAGAATCTTCTGGGTTTTGTTTGTTTGTTTGTTTGTTTTTTGTTTTAGAATGCCCTGGTTAACATCTTTTTTTCATTTTTATTTATTTATTTTTTCTATTATCAGCTTGATATAGTACAAATTCTTATCCTAACAGTGAAATGTTTCACTGAGGCTTGCCCAGTGATTAAGTAAAACCAAAACTTATTATAAGCCACAGTCATCCTAGGGTCTCCCCTGCTAGGTAGTCTCCCTGGTTCTGTGGGCTGCAGTCTGATTGTTCTTTGCTTTATATCTAGTATCCACTTATGAGTGAGTACGTACCATGTTTGTCCTTCTGGGTTTGGGTTACCTCACTCAGGATGATATATTTTAGTTCTATCCATTTGCCTGCAAATTTCATGCTGTCATTGTTTTTCTCTGCTGAGTACTACTCCATTGTGTATATGTACCACATTTTCTTAATCCATTCTTCAGTTGACGGGCACCTAGGTTGTTTCCAGGTTCTGGCTATTACAAATAGTGCTGCTATGAACATAGCTGAACATGCATCTTTGTGGTATGATTGAGCATTCCTTGGGCATATGCCCAAAAGTGGTATGGCTGGGTCTTGAGGTGGATTGATTCCCAATTTTCTGAGAAACCGCCATACTGATTTCCACAGTGGTTGTACAAGTTTGCACTCCCACCAACAGTGGAGGAGTGTTCCCTTTGCTCCACA
>CABHPH010123229.1:0-14856 GCA_902168325.1 Peromyscus nudipes
CACACACACACACACACACACACACACACACACACACACACACACACTGTGCTGTGCCTGGATTACAGATGTGGCCCCACCCTTCCTTCTTCATAGAAACTCAGGTCCAATATTATCTCATGAGGCAACTCCCCAACCCCTATTACAGGACTTTCAAAAGATCAAGATTAGCAGGTCCCTGGCCTGTTCTCTGATGTGATCTGAAGATCATTACAGGTTCTGAGATCTGAAGATCTAGAGAGCTATGACCAACTAAGCAATCATGTGACCACGGTTTATCTATTTCATTTTCCTGTAATACTCCACACCAGCAGTTAGAAAGTCTGTCAACACAGGCAATTTTCTTTAGAATTTATAATCTTGATGAAAGGGAAAGACAAGGGACTATTTAAAAAGGTCAGTTTGCAAAGTAGAAAGGAACTAAAGTAGGGTCGTGTATACATGGTTGCATTGCTGTTATGCAAGTTATACAGGTGATAGACACACGTTAGTTGGTCAACTCTGGTGTGTTAGTTTTTAGGTTTTAATTTGTCTTATATTTTATTTTATTATTTGTAGCTAGAATTTTTCTCTCCGGGTCCTGCCAAATCCCAGCAGTCCCATAGCCCACTTATAAAATAAACATACAGACGCTTATATTATTTAAACTGCTCGGCCATTAGCTCAGGCCTACCATTGTCTACCTCTTAGTCTTATACTCAGTCCATTTCTGTTAATCTATATGTCACCACGTATTCTGTGGCTTTACCTGCTGCCTCTACATGATGCTGCCTGGATGGCAGGCTGGTGTCTCCTCCTCTCCGCCTTCCTGTTCTCTCAATTCTCCTCTCCGCTAGTCCCACCTATACTTCCTGCCTGGCTACTGGCCAATCAGTGTTTTATTCATCAATCAATCATCCACAGCACTTCCCCTTTTTCTTTTTTTCAAAAAGGAAGGTTTTAACTTTAACATAGTAAAATTACATGTAACAAAACAATTATCAAGCAAGAATTACAGTAACAATATTAAAGAAGATATTGCATCTATCTTATATTTGTGAGTCTAAGGTTTTATACCTAACTTACCTTTTATCATAACTGAGGAAATTATAACTCTAGTCTTCAACTACATCAAAGACCTCAGAAGGATATACTATTACCTGAGAAATGGGAGAAGGATGCAAGAAATTTTCAGGAGTCTTGCAATAGTAGACAAAGACAGCTGGCATCCTGGACAGTCATCCAAATTTCCTATGTAAATTTGGGGCATCTGTCTTCAGCCCACAGGCCTAGAGTCTCTCAGTCACTTCTCTTTGTATCCTGTAGAATATCTGGCAGTTTCCTCTGCAAAGCAAGAACCTGAAGGACCATTTCACCAAGCAAAGTTCAGTGGTCACCTTCCTATGGGTCCTGCATATCCAGTCAATCAAGCAGTCCAGACAAGAACAGTTTCTTGTCCAAATGGCTATTTTTTCAAAGTGAAGATAAACTCTACATAGAGTGTCTTCAATGCCCATCCTCTTCTCTGAAGTAAATCCGGTGCTGCCAGGAGCAGACATGTCTCACTGTCCAGAAAGTCTAAATTTTTAAAAAATTTTAAATGCCATATTCTGTAGGTCTTTGAAGTACTTGAAGATTACCTATCTATCTGAAATATATCTATGTATACCTAGAAGACTTAATAACATAGCTACAAGTATGATTATCATAGATGACTAATTATTAATCTATTTCTTAATTATGCATTACAATAATTTTAAATGAGCTGTACAAACATAATACCTTAAACAAGAGTAGAAATATACACACAGTATAACAAAATTAACTTTAAATTTGTATCAATAAACTAATATCTATACCAATGTAAAACATTTCAAACAAGTTGTTGCTCTTTAAATGTAGGTTCAGCAATCTATCCTTTTATCCTATCATTATCTATACTATCCCCTTTTTTCTTTAGAAAGAGATTGAATTTATAAAAATATTGGTTTTTCTCTGTCCCAAACCAGAAGGCTCTTCTGATGTGGGACACAAGAATCTCTTAACCTTTTTTTTTTAGTAATATGCTTGGGTTTAGAGAAGGAGTAAGCCAATTCCATCTCCAAAGCCAGCTTGGTATATTTGGGAATTTGGGCGTAGCTTCTCATACTACTTCCTGCTGGATGGGGGCGCTGTATCTTATGGGGAAACAAAGAAAATTTTAGGATTATGGAGTAGTCCATGAGGGTGTATCATCTGAGCCTTGAAACCGTTCTGGATGTTGGATCATCTGGGCCATGGTGTCATCAGAGACCTTTCTGGGGGTCTTGACTGGTCAAACCTTATGTATCTTAATCTGGAACAAATCCATAGCCTCTGGCTTTCTGTGGAAACAAAAGCAGAGCCTCCTTTCCAAAGCAACACATCCTTACATCCAAATTTTGAAGTCAAGGTATCTTTAAAATATATATATTGGCTTAACTCAACAGCTTTTACAATCAAATGTCTTTCTGCAGTTAAGAATATCAAAGACAACATAATCCAGATTCTCTGTGTGATATCCATCTTTACGTGGCTTATTTTTTATACTACCATACTACCTTTACTATCTCTTTAAAGACTTTATTTTTAAAAACTATCTATTTCTTTATATAACTGTATATATTTCTTTTTTTCTCTCTTTCAAGCCTACGTACATTTTTACACACATTGTAAAGCATTTAAGGTCTTGTTCCTTCTGAATCTGTCTTATTGTGAATCTATTGTTTTAAACCTCAGCATTACTAGGGATAAAATAGCAGCTTTGGCTGGTGGCTCTGCCCACCTCAGCTTCCCAGCATGGCGGTGGTACATTTACCACCAGCCCTGGGCCACCACCAGCTCTGGTATCAACTCTTAGAAACAGTGGTTCTATGCTTCTATCAAAGCAGTGTGTAGCCCAGAAACCTCTTTTTTTTTTTACTAGCAAAGACTAAATCTACGACAAAGCATAATGTGTCATTTGTAGATGCCTCATTCCCACCATACTGCACATGCCAAATGCACATGCCAGGAACCCGCCAACTTGAGAGAGACAACTAGGAAGCTGTTTTTAGCTCCGTTTTAGAATCTTTTTTCTCAGGTTTTAGGTGGAAACTCTTGCCAACCCGTTAGACACCATTTGTAGCTAGAGTTCTCCTGCCTGGACCACGGTCAGGACAAATCTCTGTCACCTGCCAGTCCCGCTGCTGCTCATACCCAACCAAGTAAACACACAGAGACTTACATTAATTATAAACTGTATGGCCGTGGCAGGCTTCTTGCTAACTGTTCTTATACCTTAAATCAACCCATTTCTATTAATCTATAGGTTGCCACATGGCTCGTGGCATACCAGTATCTTAACATCTTCTCATGGGGGCGGCTGGCAGTGTTTCTCTGCCTCAGCCTTCTACTTCCGAGAATTCTCTTCTCTGCTTGTCCTGCCTATACTTCCTGCTGGCCACTGGCCAATCAGCATTTTATTTATACAGAGTGATAGCCACAGCACTTCCCCTTTTCTGGGCACCAGATATTGGTGAAATTATTAAGGCCACTCCACGAAGTTAAAAGGGAGGTTTATTTTGTGGGGTAACTTACAAGTGAAGGGATAGGTTACAGGGTATGGGAAAGGTGTAGCGCAGTCTACCTGCTTGGTCTACCTCCAGCGTCCAGGGTCCAGGAACCAAGAGAGCCAGTGCATCCGGATCTCGGGTTCAGGGTCCTCTCTCGGCCCCACCTCAATGGGGGTTGGAACTTCTAGATAAAAGTTGGAATAGCTACCCACTACAATTGTTGTCCCTTAGAAGCCTGCTTGTTTTATAATGAGAGACAGAAAGGGAGTGGATCCTTTTGGGAGGGGACATGGAGAGGAACTGGGAGGAGAGAGAGAAACCTGTAATCAGGATATATTATATGAAAAAAATCCATTTTAAATAAAAGAAAAAATGGGGATGTGGTGGGATACAACTTTAATCCAGCACTTGGGAGGGTGGGCAGGCCAATCTGTCAGTTAGAGGCTAGCCTGGACTACATAGCAAGTTCCAGGACATCCACGGCTACATAGTAAGACCCTGTCTCAAAACAATAAAGAAAAGAGGACAGAGAATTGGAGGACAGTGATGTGGGAGAGGGACCTGGGAGGAGTTAGGAGAAGAGTGGCAGTTGGATAGGATCAAAGCACATTGTATAAAGTCTCAAATGATTCATTCTTTTCATTTGCCTGTGTGGTGCATGCACAGAAGTGTGCAGCTGTGTGCTCTACATGCACACACAGAGATCAGAAGGAGACCTAATGTCTCCTCTGCTATTGTTTTCTGCCTTATTGCCTTGAGACAGGGTCTCTTGCTGAACTGGAAGCCCACCCTTTGAGCTAGTCTGACTGGTCATCAAGCTTTCAGAGTTCTCCTGTCTCCACCTCACTCTACAGTGTTGTGGTTATAGGCCCATGTAGTCATTCCTGGCTTTGTATGTGGGTGCTGGGGATCCTAACTCGGGTCCCTGTATTTGGGCACTGAACACTCTTACAAATTGAACTATCTACCAGCTCAAATGAAATTTCTACATTGGATAAATGAATGATTTCTTTGTTTCCAACAAAGAAGAGCCAGTTGACTAAATTGTCCTACTGTAGGGGTGGCCCATATATAGTCACCCAAATCTCTAGACATCCTTCCTTATATCTTTGCTTAGCTGGTAAAATTCTGAGAGATTGTGAAATGGCTGCTTTTCATTGTCAACTTGACATAATCTAGAAATACCTGAGAAGAGAATCTTAAGGGTGTCTTGATCAGGTTTACCTGTGGGTGTATCTATGGGGATTGTCCGGATTACAATCATTAATCAATGAGGGAAGATCCAGTTCACTCTGAGTGGTACCATTCCCTACATGCTGAGTAACCATGCATATGTTCATTCTCTTTCTGATCTTGACTATGGATGTGACTAGCTACTTCAATTTCCCATTTCTTTATCCTCCCTACAATGATGGACTGCACCCAGGAACTGTAAGCTGAATAACCCTTCCTTTCCATAAACATCCTTTCTTGGGGTATTTTGTCACAGCAACAGAAATACAGCCAGGACAGGTTGTGCAGCAGAGATGTCATAGAAGGTTAACTACTGAGAAGGCTTGGGAGTTAAGTCACTGCTAAAGTGTGCAGCTAGGTTACTGAACACTAATGTCTACTGGGCACAGGGAACCTGCTCTCGAGACTCTTCCTCCTCTTGGGTTGAGTTGTCCAGCCTCAATATGAAGGCTTGTGCCTTGTGTTATTGTATCTGGTTTTGTCCTGTTTGGTTGTGTTCTCTTGGAGGCCTGCTCTTTTCTGAAGAGGAAACTGAAGAGGAGTTGATTGGGGGAGAAGGGCTATGGGGGGAGCTGGGAGGACTGAAGGGAAGGTAAACTGTGGTCGGGATGTTTTGTATGATAGAAGTATCTATTTTTAATAAAAAAATTTAAATGTGTAGGATTTGCCTATGAAGCCCAACAATGTCCAGCATGGCATGATAACACCAAGAGAGCAGTAGTGGCATTAATTCCTTGGCAACAACCAACAGCTTTCTGATTGGACTTGAGACCCTCCAAAAGAGAGAAACCATGTCTGGTATTGGAAACCTATCCAACTACCCAGAGCTAGTGATGTCATACATCTGGGAGGAAAAACTACAACCAAAACTCCACTAAACCATCATAATCCCTAACTACACTCTCATCATCTGTTCTTATATCCACAGGCAAGTGTAGTTCTCACAACTTATCAAGGAAAGTTATCAATGAAATAGACACCGACCATTAAAGAAGCCACACCAACTAAAAAAGCGTTGAGGAGCCCAGTTCCAATGGACACACTGAAAGCATAAAGCCTAGACCTAATGCTCAGGGAACCTTGTGGAAGAAGGCCATAAATATTGTATGAGCCAGAGGGACAGGGAGTTTGCTGTGAGGTTACGTCTCCCAGTGATGTCAGAAGTTATACCAATAAAGTCTCAACAACATGACACCTAAACATGAGCTCAACAGGTACAAAACAAGAGACATGCCAAAGTGCATCAGGGAAAGATCATGAGATCTTAACCCTGAACAAAGTACTACAGGAACTAATGAATACTGAGAGCAGAAATGTCTTCTCCAGTGAAAAGTTCACTAATTGGTATCCAAGATGAAATTGGAGGGTTTGTACCAAGTCTTACTGTATCTTGTATTGGGTGGATTTTCCTGGGAGGTCTGCTCTTTTCATAAGGTAAACAGAGGAGGAGGAGATCTGGCAGGCAGGGGAGAAGCTGCAACACAGAATAAAATAAAAAATAAAATAATTGAAGTTGCCTTAGGAGAGGAGAAGAACCCACGAGCTCCTCAGTGTTGTGAGGACTGAGCAGAAAAACATGGAGACATACACCCCCTGCCAAGGCCATTTGCCATAGGCTGGGAGAAGAAACCATGGTCCTACCTGGTGCCTTGAGGGGCCAGGTGGTTAAGTGCCATTATGGTGAGCAAATAAATAGTAGGGTGAGTGTGTGTGTGTGTGTGTGTGTGTGTGAGAGAGAGAGAGAGAGAGAGAGAGAGAGAGAGAGAGAGAGAGAGAATGGTTCATGTCCTGTGGAGAGAGGCAGATCTGAAGAGGCAAAGGCAGTGGAGAGTGGGCTGATGTGGCAGGTCTGCTTGCCACTCAGGGCCATGGTGGCATCTGGTCCCGGGCTGTTGCCAAGGGCCATCCATGTCTGTGTCCATGGCCCTACCACAGCCAGTGTCTCCATCAACATCTGTAGCCCTGGTTACCACCTAAGGCGGTACAGATGCCCACGGTGTGGGCCAATACCTGAGGCAATGTTGGTACTCAATGGCTATGCTGCCACCAGGGCCATACAGATTGGGTTGGCCTGTGCTGCCACCTGGGGCCATGTTGACATCCAGGCGAACTGTGGATAGGAACCATTTCTGGGTCTGCAGCCCTACCACAGCCAGAGTCTGAGTTGAGGTCCATGGCTCCTGTTACCATGGAAGGCCATGTGACTGCCCAGGGTCTGGGCCACCACCAGGGAGTTTGCAGAATGCTAAAAGCCTATGGTGTGAACTATATTACAAAGTGAGTTGGTTTGAATGGGAACGGCCCCTATAGACTCATGTGTTTGAATGCTTGGCCTATAAGGAGAGGCACTATTAGGAGGTGTGGCCTTGCTGGAGGAAGTGTGTCACTGTGGAGGGAGGCTTTGAGGTCTCAAATGCTCAAGCTGCACCCAGTGTGGCACACAGAATCCTGCTGCCTATGGATCAAGATGTAGAACTCTCGGCTCCTTCTCCAGCACCGTGTCTGCCTGCATGCTTCCATGCTTCTTTCTCGACATCATAATGGACTAAACCTCTGAAGCTGTAAGCCAGCCCCAATTACGTGTATCCCTTTATTAGAGTTGCCATGGTCATGTTGTCTCATCAGAGCAACAAAACCCTAAGACACAAAATTAAGATAAATGCATTTGATTGTACGTATTCACCAATTGTGAGTGACAATGGATTTGTTGATTCTGTACATGAAACTTTGGACAGTCTGGAGAAAATAAGGAAAATTATGCCACTTGTTGGTTGCTTTTAGCATTCTGTATAAATTGAAAAAGGATAGGGGTGAGTTCTGGGATAAAATTAACCAACTTCTAGCATCTAAGAATTCTGTGAAGGACAACAAAGAACTCAATGATAAAATTGCCCAACCCTAGATGTGTATAAACATTCTAAAAGGTTTCTAAGTGTGCCCTGGAAGAGAATCTTCTCTCCAGCAGCCACAGAGCTCAGGTTGTAGAAAATCAAACTGAAACCCTAATAAGGTTGGCTGATTTACAATGAAAATTCAAGTTCCAGCCTCAGAGGGTGTCAGCAGTTAGAGTAAGTGCATTAATTCATAAAGAATGGGATTCTACAACTTGTAGCTAGAGTTTTCCTGCCTGGTCCACAGTCAGGATATATCTCTCTCACCTGCCAGTCCCACAGCCGCTCAGACCCAACCAAGTAAACACAGAGACTTATATTGCTTACAAACTGTATGGCCGTGGCAGGCTTCTTGCTAACTGTCCTTATATCTTAAATTAATCCATTTCCATAAATCTATACCTTGCCACATGGCTTGTGGCTTACCGGCATCTTCACATGCTGCTAGTCATGGCGGTGGCTGGCAGTCTCCTTCCACCTTCCTGTTCTTTTCTCCTCTCTGTTAGTCCCGCCTATACTTCCTGCCTAGCCACTGGCCAATCAGTGTTTTATTTATTAACCAGAGTAATTTGACATACAGACCATCCTACAGCACTTCCCCTTTTCTTTTCTTTTTTCTTTTTTTTTTTTAAAAGATTTATTTATTTATCATGTATACAGCATGTATGACCAGAAGAGGGCACCAGACCCTATTACAGATGGTTGTGAGCCACCATGTGGTTGCTGGGAATTGAACTCAGGACCTCTGGAAGAGCAGTCAGTGCTCTTAACCTCTAAGCCATTTCTCCAGCCCCTTCTTTTCTTTTCTTTTTAAGAGGAAGGTTTTAACTTTTACACATCTCCAAAGTCAGCTTGGTATATTTGGGAATTTGGGCGTAGCTTCTCTTACTACTTCCTGCTGGAGGGGGGCGCTGTATCTTATGGGGACACAAAGAAAATTTTAGGATTATGGAGTAGTCCATGAGGCTGTATTGTCTGAGCCAGTTGCCTTCAAACCGTTCTGGATGTTGGATCATCTGGGCCATGGTGTCACCGGAGACCTTTCAGGGGGTCTTGACTGGTCAAACCTGATGTATCTTAATCTGGAACAAATCCATAGCCTCTGGCTTTCTGTGGAAACAAAAGTAGAGCTTCCTTTCCAAAGCAACATATCCTTACATCCAAATTTTGAAGTCAAGGTACCTTTAAAATATACATTTTGGCATAACTAAATAGCTTTTGCAATCAAATGTTTTTCTTCAGTTACGAATATCAAAGAGAACATAATCCAGATTCTCTGTGTGATAGCCATCTTTCCGTGGCTTATTTTTTATATTACTTTGAGCCTATTGCTTTAAACTGCAGCATTCTAAGACTGAAACGGCACTATGGCTGCTGGCTCCGCCCACCTCAGCTTCCCAACATGGCAGTGATACTTTTACCACCAGCTCTGGGAGCTTTCGTGGGTCTATGCTTCTATCAAAGCAGCGTGTAGCCCAGAAACCTCTTTTTTTGTTTTGTACTAGCAAAGGCTAAATCCACCACGCGGCTTAATGTACTACTCGCAGAGGCCTCATTCCTGCCATACTGCAGGTCAAGTGCGCACACCAGGAACCCGCCATAGTGGCTCAAACACGCAGGCTGCCACTAACTTGAAAGAGACAACTAGGAACTGTTTTTAGCTCTGTTTTAGTATCTTTTTTCTCAGGTTTTAGGTGGAAACTCTTGCCAACACGTTGGGCGCCATTTGTAGCTAGAGTTTTCCTGCCTGGCCCACAGTCAGGACAAATCCCTGTCACCTGCCAGTCCCACAGCCGCTCAGACCCAACCAAGTAAACACAGAGACTTATATTGTTTAAACTGTTTGCCTAATGGCTCAGGCTTCTAGCTATCTAGTTCTTACATCTTAAATTAATCCATTTCTATAAATCTATACCTTGCCACATGGCTTGTGGCTTACCGGCATCTTCACATGCTGTTTGTCATGGCGGTGGCTGGCAGTGTCTCTGGCTCAGCCTTCCACTTCCCAGAATTCTCTCCTCCTTGTCCCGCCTATACTTCTTCCTGCCTGACCACTGGCCAATCAGTGTTTTATTTATTGACCAATAAGCAACATGTTTGACATACAGACCATCCCACAGCACTCTGTGAGAACAGGTATTGGGGTGTGGTTGTGCCTAACCCAGGGTCCAGGAGGATGCCCCCACTGTTTGGGGGTGTCCCTTGGAAACTAAACTGGAACACCCAATAGAAGAACAGGTGAGTGACTGGTGTCCCAGCTGAACTGCCCCAAACTCCAGGTCCTAAGTCCCTAGGCACAGCCCCTGCCTGAGTCCCTCCCCCTCCCATCTCAGCTCCAGCAAGGCAGCTGGGCCCTGTCCCCAATTCTGGTGGAAACCCATTGCCCTGGTGCAGACCCCAGCAGCTGGCCAGAGGTGAGAGACCTGCAGGTAGGATGCACCACCACCACTGCCACCCACTGAACTCCATTCCCACAAGACCCAATCCACCACCCACCCCCATATACCCAGGATCCTCCCCATGGACAGCCCTCTCCCACAACATCATCAGACCCTATAGGCATAAGTGCCATCCACACCGGTTGGAAGAATAGGTGAGTGACTGGTCTCCCAGCTAAACTGCCACAATCTCAAAGCCCTAAACCCCAGGGTACATCCAGTGGCCCTCCCCTTCCCATCTCAACCCCAGCAAGGCAGCTGGGCCCCGACCCCAATTCTGGTAGAACCCACTGCTCTGGTACAGTCCCCAGCAACAAACCAGCAGTGGAGAGACCTGCAGGCATGCTGCACCACCACAACTGCAACCAACCCACTGGGCTCTGAAGGATTCCACCTCAAGGCACAGAAAATATATTCCACAAACTAATAGAAGAAAACTTTCCCAACCTAAGAAAGAAATGCCTGTGAAGATACAAGAAGCTTACAGAACACCAAATAGACTGGACTGGAATAAAAAAGTCCCCTCACCATATAATAATCAAAATAGTAAACATACAGAATAAAGAAAGGATATTAAGAGCTGCAAAGGAAAAAGGCCAAGTAACATATAAAGGCAGAGCTGTTAGTATTACACCTAACTTCTCAAAGAGGATTCTAAAAGCCAAAAGGTCCTGGACAGTTGTTCTACAGACCCTAAGAGACCACAGATGCCATCCCAGACCACCATACCCAGCAAAACTTTCAATCACCATAGATGAAGTAAACAAGATATTCCATGACAAAACCAGATAGAAACAATACCAGTACCAACCATAGAGTCCTGGAGGTCTGTATAGACAGGTAATGATGAGGAAATGATGTGGCTGGGCTTAGAGCCAATGAGAACACAGAACAACAAGGCAATAAAGGCTCAGATTAGACAGAAAGAAGCTGGTTTGGTTCTCTCTTGGGAAGCGATGGTGGTGTGGTGAGCTAAGGTTAGTTGGTGGCTATCACTATTGCTCTGATCTCTATGGCTTGCACCCCTGTATTTGGCTCTGTGTTTTTTATTTAATAAGGCTGTTCAGAAATTCATCTACAGGCCGCCTGCTCTTTTCCATCGTCCCGAGCCCGCTGAAAAGTCGCCATGAGCAAGGCCCACCCTCCAGAGCTGAAGAAATTTATGGACAAGAAGTTATCATTGAAGTTAAATGGTGGCCGACATGTACAAGGAATACTACGGGGCTTTGATCCCTTTATGAATCTTGTGATTGATGAGTGTGTGGAGATGGCAACTAGTGGGCAACAGAATAACATCGGCATGGTGGTCATACGAGGAAACAGCATCATCATGTTAGAAGCCTTGGAAAGATTCTAAACAATGGCTGGTCAGCAGAGGAGTTCACATCCTTCCCCTAAGGACTGTTCGATTGGGGTGTAGAATTGGGTCATGGACATTTTCATATGAAACTTTTTGCTAAATAAACTCTTGTGATACTCAGAAAAAAAAAGAAATTCATCTACAATGTCTTCCCCCAAAAACAGCAGGAAGTAATTTTAAGAACATGATACCCACATTCCCAAGAGATGGGGCAGGTGGTCATTCTATGGGTTTTGGATAATTGTCATTGTTTAGGATGGTTGGTTACAAGTTGTTATCAACTCCTGACAGTATGGTGTCCAAAATGGACAAGCAGGACACATGCACACACACACACACACACACACACACACACACACACACAAAGACTGCCAGTCCTTGCCAAGACAAATTTGGTTGCAGCTTTGACAACAAGCATCCTCTGAAGCCAGGGCAATATGGCACCATTGCTAAGTGGCTTTGTAATCAGGAAAAGGTACAGTGCCTCTTCCTTCAAAGGCAGCTGAACAGGAAGTGGGCTGATGGCTCCTGGTGTGCAGTGGAACAGTAGCTGGAATAGTTATTCTTGGAGGAGTAACTAGGCTAACAGAGTCTGGCCTCTCTATGGTAGATTGGCATTTAATAAATGAGATGAAGCCACCCACAAGCAGAGAAGAGTGGGAAATCAAATTCCAAAAATACCAGCAACTTCCAAAATTTAAAATCCTGAATCATGACAGGACACTGGTGGAATTCAAGTTTATCTGATACATGGAATACTTGCACGGAATGTGGGGTTGAGCTGTAGGCCTTGCAAACATCCTGCTTCACAAATGAGTCTGTCAGATATGTTAAGCCTGTAGGCTGAAGATGATGCCCCAACATTGCAGAGAAAACTTGGGTGACTGTCCAGGCAGCTGGCTGTTTCTGTCATGACTCACATTTTTTGGAAGTCACTTGTTTGCACTTCCTGTTTTACTAGGTAATATAATTTCCTTCTTGGGTCTCTAAGGGAGTTGAAGATTAGATAGTTGTAGTTACAGTTTTTCTTGTTGACAATTTCAGAAAAGAAACTCACTAAAAGGTGTGTAAAGTGTATAAATTTGAAAGACATCATAAGATAGTTTTCTGTTAATAATATAAGTTAGGATAGAAATTGAATTAGGTACATTTTACTCACCAATATAGAGTAGTAGATAATGAAGTATTTTCTCTGAATTTTTCAAATGCAAATGGACTAGACATTGTTGATATATTTATTGTTCATATATATTATATATAGTTATTGCACTTATTGTATATAGTTTTTCTTATATTAGTTATAATTTTTATTTTAGACAAAAAAGGGGAAATGTGGACATGTATTGTGTTCCCCAATATAATATATACCCCAATAGAATTTAACTGAGGATCAGAGGAAAAAGCCACCACTATATTTAACATAGAACTCAGGCAATGGAAGCACATGGCTTTAATCCTATCACTTGGGAGGCAGGGATCTGTCTGGATCTCTGTGAGTTCAAGGCCACACTGGGAACACAGCCAAGCATGGTGACACACACCTTTAATTCCAGCAGTAACCATAGAGGTCTGGAAGTCTTTACAGACAGACAGGAAGTAACAGAGCTGAGCAGGAAGAGGAAATGATATAGCTGGGCTGAGAGAGCCAATGAGAGAAGAGAATAGAAAGGCATATAGGTGTGGATATACAGGAAGTAGCTCTCTTTGAAGACTGAGGTGTCAGTGAGGTGAGGTTAGCTTATGGCTTTTCCTATTTTCCTGATCTCTCACATTTTCTCCCCTATATCAGGCTCTATGTTTTTTATTTAGTAAGATCATTTAGAAGTTCGTCTACAGGCTACAAAACTATACTAGAGTGTGCCATTTGCTTGTACACAGAAGTGAACCCATGCTATTTACAGGATGTTACATGTGTGTCCTAATGCCCCTTGGCTAGAGCTGCAGGCATGTCCTCCAGCTCAGGGCACAATCAGGAGATGATGGACACTTTAGCAGGTGGGGCCAAGTTGAAGGAATGAGGTTATTGACTATGTGTCCTTTCAGAGGATTTTCCTGAGAGAAAATCAAAATAAGCACACGTCTTCATTTGCTCTTAGCTGAAGAGAAAAGTTGACAAAATTTTGGGAGTCCTGCATTTGCCATATTTCATTCTTCTCCCAAGAGCTTTGCTGCAGGTACAACCTCTGCTGCGAGGGATGATGACAGTCACTGTGTTATTATTATTCAGAGGTGGGTTGTTCATTTCTACTTTGCTAAACCAATTGTGCTTAAATATTGTTATATTTGTGGTGGTTTGAATAGGTATGGCCCCCATAGACTCATGTGTGTGAATGCTTGGCCCATAGCAAGTGGAACTATGAGGAAGTGTGGCCTCGTTGGAATAGGTGTGGCCTTGTTGGAGGAAATGTGTCACTATGGTGGTGGCTTTGAGGTCTCATATGCTCAAGCCACACTCAGTGTGACAGTTCACTTCCTGTTGCTTGCAGATCAAGATGTAGAACTCTCAGCTCCTTCTCCTGCACCATCTCTGCCTGCATGCTGCCATGTTCCCTGCTATGATGATAATGGACTAAACCTCTGAAACTGTAAGCCAGCCCCAATTAAATGTTTTCCATTACCAGAGTTGCCATGGTCATGGTGTCTCTTCACAGCAGTAGAAACCCTAACTGTGACACTATTCATGATCTATGTTCTAGTGTGTGCATTAAAAGTTGTACGGTCTTTCTGTTGTGTGATAATAAAGTGAATGCTACTAATCATTAAGATAAACTACTAAGGCAGGTGTAGTGGGACACACCTTTGATCCCAATGGAAGGGTATGGAGATCTCTGTGAATTTGAGGCCAGCATGGTCACTATAGTGAGTTCAAGGCCAGTCTAGGTTACAAGTGAGATTCTATTTCAAAAAGCAAACAAACAACAACAACAAAAAACTATTAAGTCCTTACTTTATCCCTTTTTATTAAAAAAAGTTCTTTATAATTGAAAATTACATACTGGTATACAATGAAGTATGACATATTTATACCTCAATTTCCCCTCCAACCTCTCCCATATTCCTCCAACAAATCCCTCTTCAAACTTCATTGTTTGTTAGGTAACCCACTATATCCAGTTAGTGTCACCCATATGTGCATGGGTGTGAGGTTATCCATTGCATCATGGGAATCATGCCAGTGGCCACATCCTCAAAGAAGAGAGATTCTCCCTCCCCCAGCAACTGCCCAAGGCCACAGCTCCTCAGTAAGAGTGGGCCTGGAGATGCTCCACCCAGCTGCACTGGCATTAGCTCCCCAGTAACAATGAGCCTAGAGATGCTCCAGCCAGCTGCACTGGCATTAGCTCCCCCAGGAAGAGTGAGCCTGGAGATGCTCCACCCAGCTC
>CABHPH010123230.1:482-40083 GCA_902168325.1 Peromyscus nudipes
GTGTTTGGAGTCCAGGGCAATTCGCAGACTTCTAGTGCTCTTTGTGCACATGCTAAAGCACTCCTCCGAACTTCCCACACCACCATACTTTCCTTCCTCGGTGGCTTTCCCAGAAGTCACTGTAAACAGAAAGGGTGGGTATTGAGGTTAAAAGTCTTGCCCCACTGGGGACTGTCTAGGACTTACCTGGTCACTAAGGGTTACCTGTGGCCAGGAGCACAGTGCCCATAGTCACTGCATTCATGAAACTTTTTTTTTTTTAAGAAGTAATGGTTTCTTTAGTCACCTAATGTCTAAATATGTTGTCTTTCACCACACTTTAGAAGTGTTGACATAACCGCTTATGGGGACTGGAGAGATGGCTCACCAGTTTAGAGGAGTACTTACTTTTGCAGAGGACCTGGGTTTGATTCCCGGCACCCACATGGTGGTTCACAAAGCCCTCCTTCTCCATCCAGCGTTCTTGGGCAGCAGGCACGTATGTGGCGCACATGCATACATTCAGGCAAATACATACCAAATAAAAGGAACAAATCAAAAAAGAACCACATACTAAGCTGAACCTAGTGGTACACATCTTTAATCCAGCACTCCACAGCCCAGGCCTGGTTCACATAGCAGGTTCCAGGCCAACCAGAGCTATATAGTGACATTGTCTTGGAAAAAAAAAGAAAGATAGAAAGAAAATTTAATAAGCTATTGTTTCTTCACTTATAACTGTCTTGTGGCAGCCACTCCAGATAATACATACATTTTGTCTCTTTTATAGGATGAATTTTTAGACGTGATCTACTGGTTCCGACAGATCATTGCTGTGGTCTTGGGTGTCATTTGGGGCATTTTGCCCTTGCGAGGCTTCTTGGGAATAGCAGGGTAAGTCTTGGGTATTTCACATCCTTGTAGTTTTGTCTGAGATAGGATCTCTCTGGAGCTGAGCACTTGGAGTAGTTCTGCCTCGGCCTAATTAGTGCTGGGATTAGAAGCAAGCAACTATGCTTAGGATTCTCATTTCTGTTTATTTTTTTTTTTTTTAGGGACAGGGTCTCATGTAGTCCAGGTTGCCCTTTAAATTCGTGATTCTCTTGCCCCCACTTCCTAGGTGCTTACAGGCATGTGTCTACACGTTGGCTCGTGGTTTCTTTTCAAATAGAGGCTCTGTTTTCCTTTTATGACTATACCATGTGCATCTGATTACTAAAGCAAAAATGTCAGCATTAGCACTCCTAGGCCTGGTGTAGTGTTCCTTAGCTCTCAGGCCCAGGAGCATCCCATGTCAGGCTGTTGTCCTGAAGACTGGGCCAGTTTATTCATTCCGTGGGTCTAATGTGACTCTTTGCAAGTGGTTGGCAACAGTATTCTTAATTGTGGCCTGACTTTGGTACCTGTGGAAGTTGAGAAAATAGAGGAGCTTTGTAGTTCATGACCTTTTTTTATGCTTTGTATTTTGCTGATGTACCAACTATTGGCTTGGGCAGGAGTTATTTTCAGGTCCCTACGTTTTAAAAGCACCACCCTCACTCCTTGGCCTTGCTCATTTTGCTTCACTCCTGGCCAATGGCAACATCCTTGACACCTGCTCATACATGGTTCAGTTTATTGAGTTACTGAAAGAAAGCCTGTACTCGTGAAACTGCACTTAAAAGGCTACTCTGTTTACTAAGGTTTTGCATTGAAGAGCTTGCCCAGTGTGTGGCACTACTATTCCACGGTTGCTTGTTTCTGGGATTCATTCCCACATTGTCACCACAGCCAGTCTTTCCCTCTGGACAAACCCTACCTTCCTTTGGGTTGGCACTGCCATTAACTAACAGGTAGGGAGCATATACAGCATTAAGGTGCTGACGGAGGGGTGTGCAGTGAAGCAGGGCTGCATGAGATTTCACACACTGCCTAGAGTTGAAAATTGTGCATTTTACTTACATGGCACATGTTTATTTCTAGAACATCCCATTTGTCCGTGTTGATGGTAGATAACTGAAACCACACAAAAACTGAGTAAGAATGAACTACTATTCAGTGCCCCTTAACTGAAAGCTTTTCTACATTGTTTTATACTGAGCAAGGCATCATTGTACAAGGAAACCATTAAGAGTCCATGCTGTGCGTGATCTTTTTGTTGTGTTTTTTGTTTTTCGGGACAGGGTTTCCCTGTGTAACAGTCCTGGCTGTCCTGGAACTTGCTTTGCAGACCAGGCTGGCCTTGAACTCAGAGATTTGACTGCCTCTGCCTCCTGAGTGCTGGGATTAAAGTCAAGCACCACCACTGCCTGGCTTGCTGGGCATCATCTTAACAGAGTGGACACGTAAGACTGGTTGGCCTAGGGTTCATACAGCTCTGCCTAGGTAGGACAAAGTGTGAAGATGGTGTGACTAAAGACAGTCCCCTTATTTGAGCTAAGAAAAAGGCAGATAAAGAGTAATGCCAGAGGAAGAGGAGGTTGTCCTAAAGACCAGGTTCTCATCTTTCAAGGCCACCAGTGTAGGGGAGGGATGGTGCTAATCTATCAGATCTTACAAGACTTTCCCCCTTTGGTGTATGGTGCGTGCATAGGAGTGTGCCGTGTGTGTGCATTGAGAGCCACAGCAGGATGCCGGTGTCGTCCTCTTTTGCTTCGTGCAATGTTGCCTTGGGACATAGCCTCTCACTGAACCAGTAGCTCACCATCCCAGGTTAGTCTAGCTTGCCAGCTAGCTCTCGGGGTCTGCTTGTCTTTGACCCCCAATACTGGAATAACAGGCATATGTTGCCATGACTGGGCTTTTTATGTGGGTGGTAGGGATTTGAACTCAGGTCCTCATTGTGGGGGCATTCTGCGCAAAGGACTCAATGGGACAAGACCCCTTCTGGGTCACTCATGTTTGTAGAACCAGTGCTCTTAGCCACAGAGCTATTTCTACAACCATTAAAACCTTTTTTTCCCCCAAGACAGGGTTTCTCTGTGTAGTTTTGGTGCCTGCCTTGGATCTTACTCTGTAGACCAGACCGGCCTTGAACTCACAGAGATCCACCTGGCTCTGCCTCCGAGTGCTGGGATTAAAGGCATGAGCCACCACTGCCCGGCTGAAGCTGTATGATCTTGGGTTTACCTAAAATCAGTTTCCTCATCAGTAAAATGGGGACCGGGAGTGACAGGTGAATTAATAGGATGATATGAATAAATTGCTAAATGCAGACTTCAGTTCATCAGGTATCCCATGAGTCAGTTCGCTGCTATTGCTATTGTTGTGTGATTAGATTTATAAAAAGTGGTAAAATGTGTCTGAGAGAACAAGAAACTGAGTGTACTTTAGACTGGCTTGCCCACTGTGTGGCACTACTATTCCACGGTTGCTTGTTTCTGGGATTCATTCCCACATTGTCACCACAGCCAGTCTTTCCCTCTGGACAAACCCTACCTTCCTTTGGGTTGGCACTGTGCCCCTGCTGTTGGACAGACCAAGAACTTTGGTTTTGTTTGTTTCCATAACCCTTCCCCAACTTCCCTTGCTTTAGGCATGACTTCCTGGTGCTCATTTCTATGAATTTCTCTCCTCTCTCCAGTAACTGGAGTTACAGTAAGCTGCCCTCTGTCCAAGTCCTGTCTTGCTTTATTTCATTCTGTTGTGGCCATCAGTTAGCATTAGATACAGTAAAACTTCTCATGTTTCCTGATTTGTAATTTGCCCGAGAACTGGCTGACAGGCTATTCTGTCTACTAAGGTTTTGTATTGAAGACCCACCTCTGGGTCTCTCAGCTCAGCACATGATTGATATGCACTCAGTTAATGCTTTGAACTTTTTTAAAACTGGTGTTTTCGTTTATATGTATATATTACATGCATTTATTTTGTGTGTGTGAAGGAGAACGCCCATGTAAAGTTGAGAGGACAACTCGGAGTTGGTTCTCTCTACCACGTGGCCTCAGTGATTGGGCTCAGGTTGGCAGGCTTGGCCCTTAGCTACTGGGACAGGGTCTCACTATGTTACCCAGGCTGCTTTGGACTCCCGCATATACCCCTCCAAATACCAGAACGGCCTTGAACCCTTTATCTTGTGTCCACCTCTCAAATGCTGGCTTTACAGGCATATGCCAACCATAGCTCACCCTGTGGCTTTTGGGATCTTGCTCTATAGCTGGGCTGGCCTCTAGTTGGGACCCAACCCTTTTCATATTCTTCTGTCTCCCAGTCCACGGTGTGAATGTGTTGACATCTTTGTAACTCTCTTCCTCATTTCTGTAACAGAATGGTCCTCATCCTGGAAGCTCAGTCAGTGTGAGACCCTAGTCCTTTCTGTGCCCTGCCTCTCCCTCACCTTTGTGAAAGGTAGTGCTGTGTCAGCCTTTTCTTCTTGTTGCCCCACTTCTGACTCCATGGTCCTTCTCCAGGGCGCCTTGTTATTATTGTGGGTTGGGTTGGTTTGATTTTTCAGTGTTTTTCCCCATTTTTCAGTGTTACACAGTATTTCTCTGTGTAACAGTCCTGGCTGTCCTGTAACTCACTTTGTAAACCAGACTGGCCTCAAACTCACGGAGATCCACTTTAGGGCCACCACCCAGCGTTTTTGTTTTTTTTTGTTGTTGTTGTTTTTGGTTTTTTTTTTTTTTTTTTTAAATATATGTGGATGTTTTGTCTGCATGTACATCTGTCTGTCCAAGCTGGCCTTGAACTTCAGCTATCCTTGCCTCAGCCTCCCAAGTGCTGGATTACAAACATGAGTGACCATGCGCAGCATCAGCTTATTATCTGAGCCTCCCAGTATCAGTAAGTCAGCCTGTCCAAAATAAAAGTCCTTTTGGGAAGAGGACGTGGCCAGACTTGACCCAGTGCCGAGATTTCGGGCAGGAGATACGGATGTGGCTACAACGTAGTCAAGAACTGCGTTTCCTGTGAAATCCAAGAACTGTTGCACTCCCAGACCATTGGGTTTTAAAAGCCTTCAGAACTAATTTCCTCTTCTGTGACATGGCCATCCCCAAGATGCCTCTGCTCTTAAGTCCTGAGACATTAGTAACAGGTGTAAAGCAGACTTCCCAATTCCTATCCTTCTACTCAAGAGAAACCAGATCATGAAGCCTCTCACCTCCCGGATACTAATGATTCCCTTACGTCAGTCTATGTCTCACTCTTTGGAAACAGTCTGCATCCCACCCCCACCCCGACCCCCGACCTTTCTGCTCATGTATTCCAATCCCTACGTCAGCTCAGTATATCATGGGAGTCAGAGGCCGTGGGGGGTGTCATAAAAGTTTGAACTCTATTCCCATTGCTGTTCTTGGCCACAAGTAGATGGTAAGCTGAAGGCAAGGGGTGTGTTCATCGAGTCAGTCACAAGCAGTAGGAGTTCATGAATGGCCTCCTTTTAGGAATTGTGTGGAGAGAGACAGTGTGTGCCTGCTTTACCAGGCTATAAAGCAATTAAACATGTGTCTGTCCCCTGTCCAGCACTCAGTTAGAGCTGTGTTGAGGCTCATGGCTGGTGTAGGTCCTGTTTGGGGTGACATTGAGTTCCAGGCCTGCCACGGCTACATAGTGAGACCCTATCTCAAAAAAAAAAAAAAAAAAAAAGTAGGTTGAAGAATTGGGGGCAGTGCTGGGAATGGAACCCGAGGCTTTGTATGTGCTGGACAAGTGCTCTGCCGTTGAGACCCCTGCCCCATGCTTTAAATATTTTAGCACATGCTTTTGACCAAAAGTAGTTCTTCCTTCCTTAAATCTCCAACTTAGTCAGGTGGGCAGTTCCACTGAAGGTCTAGACATTTCTGTGTATTTCATTTACCCCTCCCACCATAATAACTATCCAAGCAACCCCCCCACACCCACCCCATTTTACAGATGAGGGAGCTGAGGTCCCTCTAGAGCCTTTCTCTCCGGGTCATCCCCTGCCTGATAAGCAAAGAATAAACTGGAACTCAGGACTGGGAATGCTTGCAGCTTCCAAGTTTACAGTTTATGTTTGCTGTTTCTCCCCCTCACTCCAGATTCTGCCTGATCAATGCAGGAGTCCTGTATCTCTACTTCAGCAACTACCTACAAATCGATGAGGAAGAATATGGTGGCACATGGGAGCTCACCAAAGAAGGGTTTATGACTTCGTTTGCCTTGTTCATGGTATGTGTGGCTGGTAGTTTTACAACAGTGTCTGTTCATTTTAGGAGATGTGGGTCATTCAGGGAGCATACTAGGTGACTTAGGCTATGTGGTTGAGCTACTGGGGTTTTTTTTTGTTGTTTTTTGTTTTCAATCAGGGTTTCTCTGTGTAGCTTTGGTGCCTGTCCTGGAACTCACTCTGTAGACCAGGCTGGCCTTGAACTCACAGAGATCCGCCTGACTCTGCTTCCCGAGTGCTGGGATTAAAGGTGTGTGCCACCACCGTCTGGCTGAACTACTATTCTTTTCAGTGACCACCCCCTTAAGCAGGTCCTCTAAAAGATGTGGACTGCAGTTCTGTACACTTGTGTAAATCCAAGTCCCGCTGTCAACTACATTTAGAAACTGGGAAATTTTTTTTAAAAGATGTATTTATTTATTTGTTTATTATGTGTACAATGTTCTGTCTGCGTATATGCTTGGACACCAGAAGAAGGCGCCAGATCTCATTTTAGGTGGTTGTGAGCCACCATGTGGTTGCTGGGAACAGAACTCAGGACCTCTGGAAGAGCAGTCAGTGCTCTTAACCTCTGAGCCATCTCTCCAACCTGGGAAATGTTTTAATACATAATTGTGGAGCTGGGTGTGGTCATCCACAGCTGTAATACCAGCAAAGTGGATTATAAGTTTGAATTCAGACTGAAGTACATAGAGAGACCTTGTCCCAAAAGAAAGAAAAAAACAAAAATGTAGATAGATATGTATATATAAAATAAACACATTATTCCTGATAGGAAAAAGTAAACCACTCACATGGCTGTCATCTGAAATGTAAAATGTTTACTATCCGTACAGTAAAATGTACTTTCTATGGTATTGTAGTATGGGTAGGTGAACCTTGAGAATATTACGCTAAGTGCTTCCAGACATAAAAGTCTACATGATTCCCCTTAGTGAAATGTCCAGAATACACAGGGCCATAGGGACAGAAAGTAGGTTAGTGATCGCCAGTAGCTGAGGGGAAGAAGGGATGGGAAATAAGTGGCCATGGGAACAGGCCTTCTCTTTGGTGTGATATTTTGGGATTGATGATTCTTATTCTTTATAAATACCCTAAAGCCTCAGAATTATGCACTGCCATTTTCATATGGGGGTGGCTATGTTGATCAGGTGACAACATAAACATTGTTTGTGTCTCCTTTAGGTCATTTGGATCATCTTTTACACTGCCATCCACTATGACTGATGGCCTTTGCTCCCATCTCTTCTGTCCAGTCCAAAGGACCCTTTTATTAGAGCACAGATACACGCTTGTTGGGGCACTCCCGCCACATGGAACTGAGAAGACCCATGTCTCTTGGATTTAGAATCAGCGTGTTGGGCATCGGTGTTTTCTGCAAGGGTTGTGAAACTTTTCAAAGAACCATCTGCCTTTGGGGAAGCATTTCTGAATCTGTCCATCATCAACCATTTTTCTTGGATACCATCATGTAACAGCTGTTTGCCAAGTGGAGCTGCTGTTTAATCTAATGCGCCTCTGGATCCGGATGAAACATTAAATTGTCTTCCTTAGTTCTCCGTCAGGTGTACAGTTTTTAAACTATCAGTGGCATCTCAAGTCTTCTGAAAACACCATGTGCGTGATCCATAGCGCAGTACGGCCAGCCATCTAATAGGTTTCCACTGTAGAGTGTTTTCGGATACTTGAATAAACAAGTCTAACTGAAAGTATTGGCATGCCTGCTAAACTAAAGCCTTGCTTACCTACTCACTTGGACCCTCAGAACCCAGTAGGAGTGTCGGGCAGAGCCCCGACTTTGCTTTTCCTCCCTCTCAGCTCCCATAGCAGCTTCGGCCAGGCCTCTTTCTCCTTTTGGTTGTCGGGGTTGGTGAAGGTTATTGCCTTGGTTTTAACATTGCAGAGGGTCTACCACTTGATGGCCCGGCCCAGCACTGAGATGGCTGACTGGTCTACGGTGGGAGACTTAAACGCTGTCATTTTGTGTTTGACCACCAGATGGCAAGACGGGTTTGACTGGGTTATGTGTGGGTGAACACTGAGTAGAGATCTGAGAGAGCTTGGCTGTCTAAGACAACTTGCTGTAAGGGATCATGGGAAGATCTAGACTGTTGGTCTTGCTCTGCTTGGGGAAGAGGTGGGGGCCGCTGTGGTAAGCTCAGGTGCTCTGCTTCTCTGCGTTCTGACCATCCTACTGTCTGAAGAGACTTGTGAATGTCCCTAATATTATTTTCTCTCCTTCATGCTAGTGGTGATCTCTGCCTTTAGTAGGGCTGACTAGCAGTCATATGGGGGAAGGGACTCCACAGTCGAGAGTCCCTCCCTCTCAGGAACTGACTTACCAAACCTTAGAAGTAATTGACTCTGTAGAGGCCTGGCCCTGCTTTGAATTGTGATGCATGTGGACCAGAGCTTGTAGGAGGGTCTGAGGCCTTGGGAGGAGATAAGTGACTTCCTGTCCTCTAGAGAGGAAAGAGCAGAAGGTCCAGGTGGGACCCTGGTGTGCCTGCGTCCCGGCCCAACCCTCTGCATTCCCAGCCTTGCCTCTGGGTGCTTTGTCAGGTTTGCCGGAGCTGGAGTCCTGGGTGACGACACGGCCCCGGTTCCCCTTAGACTTCCTGTGTGGACTAGGCATCATCCAAGGAGTTATCCTCAGTCAGGCTGATGTAGGAGCTGAGGGATTCTCGGAGGCCCTCACTGAGGAGAGATGCCTCTCCACTGGCAGGTGCTTCCAGAAACAGGCTGCTGAGCATGGAGAAAGCGGGTAAGGAGCCATCTCTGTGTGCCGCACAGGTCACTACCCTCAGAACAGCACCATATTACTCCTGCTGACAAACTCTCCTCACTTCCTCACTGAGCTAACTCCATCTTGACCTCCCTGCTCAGGACTGTTGACCCACTCACTGCAACCTTCCTCTCACCCAGGCTGCCCCGAGGTCCATGCCTACTTTTTCCCTGACACTGCTCAAGCCTGGGCGGACTCTAGAAGGTGTCTGTTCTGGGTTGGGAGCCCAAGTTTTGTTCTGTCTTAATGTTCCCAGGACTCCCTTACCTGTCCAGCTCTTTCCAGTTGAGTGGTGCCGACTGCACAGTCACAGGGAGAGGTAGACCTTTGCTAGGTAGTGGGCCAAGTTTCTGCAGGACGCAGGGCTCCTTGAGGACACAGCAGATGTCATCTGCCAGCTCTGTGGAAGAAACCCAAACCCTTGCTATATCTGCCCTGGAGGTTTTCTGTGCTTGGCACGTTGGGGACATGGTCACCAAAACAAAACAGGAAGTGAAGTCTCAAGCTGTTGGTCTCAAAGGCTGTGATGTACAAGTTCGGCTGGGGCTAAGTTATGTGATACTTAGTTCGGTGTAAAACTGAAGAAAAGCAAGCGGAGTGGTCAGCCTGTGGCCCCATCAGATCTACTGTGGAGAACCAACTTGTAGAAATCCCCAGTCAACTTTCTCAAGAGGTTTTCCCTTTTTTTTTTTTTTTTTTTTTAGTGTTTTTGTTTGTTACTGGCTTTGTTTTCTGAGACAGGGTTTCTCTGTGTAGCCTTGACTGTCCTGGAACTCACTCTGTAGACCAGGCTGTCCCCGAACTCAGAGATCCGTCTGCCTCTGCCTCCCGAGTGCTGGGATGAAAGGCGTGCACCACCACCGCCCAGTGAGGTTCTCCTTGTCTCCTTGACACTGCCTTGGTTACAGGGCAGGCACCCGAAATGCTAAAGATTGCATTGCACCCAGGAACAGCACAATCTGATCCTGTGAAGAAAACTGTTGTAGGGCACTTTGATTTGGGACCACCACCATGGTGGTGAGATTTTGGCCAAGCTCACGGTTGGCTTCTAGTTAGTTCTTTGTCAGCGTGGGTTGGAGACCACTCTCACCCATGTCTTAGCACAGGGGCTGCATAAGGACAGACAGAGGAAATGCCTCTTCTGTCTGGATAGCCCCAGCAGGTTCTAAGGGCATAACTGACTACCTCCGAGACCCCTCATCTAGTTTACTGTGGAAGCAAAAGAAAAGAAAAAGCCATACCAGAGTAATGGTCCACCAGGTCCTGGAGGGAGGGGAAGGTGAGGCGTGGTGAGATGTACAACCAGCCATTGTCAAGGCGCTGTATCCTGTAGTGTCTGATCCGGTCCCAAGATGCAGGACGGCTGAGTCGGATGGACAGGGAATAGCAGCCTGAGGAGGAAAGGGGCCAGGGATACATCTAAGGCCCTGCTGGAGACCCAGCCCCACCCAGGTTGGAAGAAGAAAAAAATAATGATCATAGTCCAGCCTTCAGAGAGGTAGGGCAAAGATTATTGATTGTAATAGATCGGATCCTGTGATCCTCAGGATGGGTGAGGTGTAAGTGAGCGTTAATACTGGCTGTGTAGATAAGACTCAGGTGGCAGAAAGGTTGGAATGTGAAAATGTCAAGTAGATGGCAGCATGGCCATAGAAAGAAAGCCACTTTGGAAACAGGTCGGTGTTAACTGTTACCCTCAAACCCAGCAGTCCCATCTACACAGGAGGAAAAGAGAAGTGCTTCCAGTAGATACCACCTTCACAGACAGCCTGTTTGAGCTCGATGGTATGCTAAGTGTGGAGGATGTGGCTCAGTGGTGAAGCATTGGCCTAGCATGGCACTGCTTGGTGTGAGGTAGTCCCATTGCCTCACACAACATCGAGTGGTGCCTTATAGAATGCAGTGCTAATTATGTAGCATAGACTGGTGGCACATACATGTAATCCCAGCATGTGGGAGGTGGAGGCAGGAGGATAACATTCAAGGCCCTCCTTGGTTACATGGTGAGTTTGAGGCCAACCTCAGCTGTGTGAGGCCATCCAAAAAAAAAAAAAACAAGTAAAAGAATGAGCCGCAGCCGGGCGGTGGTGGAACACGCCTTTAATCCCAGCACTTGGGAGGCAGAGGCAGGCGGATCTCTGTGAGTTCGAGGCCAGCCCGGTCTCCGAAGCGAGTTCAGGAAAGGCGCAAAGCTACACAGAGAAACCCTGTTTCGGAAAAAAAAAAAAAAAAAAAAAAAAATGAGCCGCAACTAGTCACGGAGTGTGCATTCAGGAAGACTATTTAAAATTCAGAAACAGCCAAGGGTGTTGACGGGGACACTTACACAGCAGAGTTTTAAAGAGAAGCAGTTGCTGAAGGCCGTCCTGGTCTGTAGCCAGGCTAGTCAGGGCTACAGTGGGACTCTCAAAAATAAACTAAAGCCAATCCTGAGGAACTGCTGTATTCTCCCAGTTCCAAGACCTGTTTTATAATGCAGGCTGCCTGGGTTTCAGTCTCACACAGCCAGTCTGTAGTACCCCTGCCACCTGTGCCCACCGGCCCGATTGCTAAGGCACACCACCTGGCCACACAGGTTTTTTTTTAACTGTGAAGGGGGCTAACGATACCCTGATCTCAACAGCTGTGAGCGTTCAGGTGGTGAGCCATGTTTGGCATGCAGTAAGCACCCCTAAGAATTTCCTGTGTCCCTGCTGTTCCTTTGTGGAGTTTCAATAGCAGTGGCCCCATAGGCTCATCTATTTGAATGCTTGGTCATTAGGGAGTGGCACTGTTAGGTTTTACCTTGTTAGGGTAGGTGTGGCCTTGGAGGAGGTGTGTCACTGGGGGTGGGTTTCAAATATTCAAGCCAGGCCCAGAGTCTCTTCCTGCTGCCTCCCAATCCAGGTGTAGAATTCTTAGCCACCTACCTCTCCAGCACCATGTCTGCCTGCACACTGACATGCTTCCCGCCATGACAATAATGGACTGAACCTCTGAACCTGTAAGCCAGCCCCAATTAAATGTTTTCCTTTATAAGAGTTGCCATGGTCGTGGTGGCTCTTCACAGCAATAGAAACCCTAAGACATCTTTTTATACAGAACAGTCTACCTGCAAGATGCATGCCTGCCTTTAAAGAAGGAAGCCTGTCGGGCGTGGTGGTGCACGCCTTTAATCCCAACACTCTGAAGGCAGAGCCAGGCGGATCTCTGTGAGTTCGAGGCCAGCCTGGGCTACAGAGCGAGATCCAGGACAGGCACCAAAGCTACACAGAGAAACCCTGTCTCAAAAGACCGAAGGGGAAAAAAAAAACAGGAAGCCTCCTGAGGGATGGCTCTGATTGATCCTACCATCTTCCTGTCATCCTAAACAACCCTGACCCATCCATCCCTCACTAAGCCCCAGACTCTCGAGTCTCTGACTGCTTCCTCTCACACTGTCTTGACTTGGGTCTGAAATGCCTTCCCAAAGCCCTGCCGGGCAGCGGGACTCCAGTGCAGCAGTATTCAGAGGTGGGGCCTTTGGGAGGTGATGGGATCACGAGGGCTCAGCCTTTTCCCAGCAAGCTTTTCCGTTCGCTGACTGCCACAAAGTGAGCAGCTTTTTTCCACATTCTTTCACCATGAGGCAAATTACCTTGTTGCCACAGCCCTAAAAGCAACTGGGCCAGGTGACTGTCAGCAGAAGCCTGAAACCACAAGCCAAGATACTGGCGACATTCAGAGCACACCTGGATCTGACCACATCTCAACCAGAGAGAGCTTGTGACTGCTTCCTCTATGGCTTCCCACTTGCAGTTTGTCACATACAGCAGTAAGTCACTCTCTTTGGAGCCCTCTCTTCACATTTATAGGCAAAGTCCTCATCATCTTTGAAAGGCTTTGCAGAATCTGACCTCTCCTTGGACCTGTCCAGCCCCACTGGCTCTAGACTGAAGCCCTTCCTCAGGGCACAGGTACACTTACCCACAGACACACCCTCATCTCCACTTTAATGTGCTGGACATTTATTTGTTCACTCCGCTTTGCCACTGAGACTGTGGCTGGGGTCTTGCTTTTTATACCTTGGATCTTGGGTGTCCTGTGGGTTGACTAATTGGGTGGTTTCTTGACAGAAACTCACTATGTAGCTGAATCTGGCCTTGAACTGGGATCCCCCTGCCTTAGCCTCCCTGTGCTAGAATTATAGTGGGCCACTTGAAGACTTAACTACCCTTGCATTTCTTGTAGAAAACACACATTGAACATTTGCCCCCTACTGGCCATGGGTCTAGAGGGCCCTTCAGGAGCCAGACCCTTGCTGAGGGTAGAGTGCTTAGGTGCACACAGGCCTAGCTGCCTGAATAGGTATGAGGGAGCTGGTAGTGTGGGAGGCAAGTTTGGGCCAGTCTTTTGCAGTCTGGTATTAAACATGGCCCCCTCCTTCCTGTCTGGAAGGCAGTTTAATCTAGCTCTCTGTCTATCCTGCCTACCCAGGCAGACTCATTCATTTCTCCAGCAAACATCTGCTGAGCCCCTACTGTAATCCAGACACAGGCCCAGACGTAGGTGTAAGGAACGGTAGGTAGGAGCCGCTGCCAGCCCATCTCCTCACGGTTGTCCTTGGTGGTCCTCATCGGACAGTGAGTTCCACTGTTCTCAGAGCAGAGCTTTCAGTTTTGTTACAAGAAGTCAGTTCACCACAGCCGCCAGGGAGGACTGCTCAAGATGTTGTGGGAGTTTTGAAGAGCCACAGCCTGGGGAGGTGATAACGGCTCGGACCGTGAAGGACGAGTGTATATTTGCCCAGGGGAGAAGTGGGGGGTGGGGCTGTCCAGGCTGTGGGACTATGTGTCAGGAAGTGATGGAAAAAATGAGGTGTATTCTTAGAGTACCTGGTAAGCAGTGAAGCTAGAGGGCACAGAGGGCCGAGAGGACGACCTTCCAGACCAAGGGCAGTGAGGGTGGCCCTGGACTCTAGGATTCTCTAGCAAGCTTAGGCAGTCATGCCCGGAACTTCTGGAGTTGGGCATTCCAGTGGTGCTAGGAAAGGTAAGGGATGCCATCAGGGTCTACCTGGGGGAAATGCCTGGCAGACCCTGCCTGCACTTCCTCCACTGAGGCCACCTAGGAGCCAATGGCCTAAGAGAAGCTGACCCTTAGGCCCTGGGAGCCACAGTGTACTGGGGAAGTGTTGACCACCCAAGGGTGGGCAGAGCTGAGCCCCTGGGTGGAGGAGCCACATCTTGTTCACTGATCTCCCTTCCTGAGTCCCACAGAAAGGGGACAGGGTGACAGCAGGGGAGTGAGGGAATGCTGCTTGCTGGAGCCTGTCCTTAATCCTGGCACGCTCTGGAGCAGTCCTGTGGCCTGTGCAGTTTCCAGGACCTCCTTCGTAAAGCAGTACTTTGGGGCCAACACAAGCCTGGCTCTCCCCAGGCCTAGAACATGGCCAGGTAGGCTAGAGGGACTCTGAGCTGATGTGGAGTGTGGCTGAGAGGGTGTTCTTGAGAGCTCAGGGCTGCAGGCTTTCCTTGGTCCACACATAGGCTCCACTCCCCACTGGAATCCCAGTCTCCGAGCTACACTGGACTCTGGGTCCAGGCTGATCCTGGAGGATCACAAGGCCTGCCTGGGCTACAGAATGAGTTCAAAGCCAGCCTGAACAACCTAGTGAGACACTGTCTCCAAAAGTATCTGAGGCTCTGGATTCGATACCCAGTCCTGCAGAAAAAGAAGAGGAAAGACGATCCCACTGTCACCCAGTCAGTGGTTACGACATCATATGTGACAAGATGCACAGGATAGAACTCTGTCTGTCTGTCTGTCTGTCTGTCTCTGTCTCTCACTTCCTCCCTCCCTCCTTCCCTCCCTCCCTCCCACTGATCTACAGGCAACATGACTTCTCTATTTCTTTCTTCTGGATTTTCCTCTGTCACTTTGAAAGAACAGAGAGCCACCCAGAGAGGGAGGCAGATGTGTGGCCTCTGCCCCCAGTAGGTCTGTGGTGGCGAGAGCCAGCACCATCACCAAGTCCAGAGCATCCCAATGACTTCTGTGCATTGAGATCAGAGAACCAGCACTCTATGACATCACTCAGAACCCTAGAACTTAGTATCAATTTTGGTTTTTGGCCCAGGAACCACAGAATAAAAAGTCAGTCACTTATTCAGGACATACTGATTTAAGCATCTGAAGCAGGTCTGACCCCCAGTACTCCAGACTCCAGCACACGCCGGGGGGGGGGGGGTCTTCTACTTCACTACACACATGCCCCTGCCCCAACTGCTGAGGAGTCTCACCCCCAGGGCACTCCTTCCGATTCCAGATCCTAGGACACATTCCTGACCAACTAAATCTGAAGCTCAAGCTTGGTGTGTGAGCATCCATGTTGCAGGCTGCTCCCAGATGGTTCCAATGTACAGCTAAGATCCAGTTTCCTAAGCAAGCTCCCCAGGCCAGCAGTGTAAGAGAGGAGCATGTTCAGCCCCGAACTCAGACTTGGCATGCCGGGTGTGGAGTAGCCGCCCTGCAGGCAATTATGTTGCTTTCCTGGACAGAGACCCACGAGTCTACAAGCAATGAACTAAAGTGATGTCTTTGCCCTTCAGCCTAAGCAGTGCTGTCCAAAGGAAGCCATGAGGAGAGGCTGCCTGGGAGACAACTATTCTCTAAGGTCAGCACAGGAAGCTTTTGGTTCTTTTGTATGTATAAGCTCGAAACCCCCAGGGATCCTCCCGTCCTGCTTCCCCAGTACTGAGATTACAAGCATATACCACCTTGCCAGACTTCTTACATGGGTGCTGGGGCTCAAAATCAGGACCTCACACTTGTAAAGCAAACACTTTCTGAGGCCCCTTTGCCTTGATTATTTTACTTTGTACCTTACTCTGTCCCTCTGGCTAGTCTGGAACTCACCCCTAGCCCAGGTTGGTCTTGAATTTCTAGGTGATCCTCCTGCCTCTCCCTTTGAGCGCTTTATTGAGATAGGGTCTCATGTTGAACGCGTGCGTATGCCTTGAACTTTATGTACCCGACAGTGACGGAACGTCTGCTCCTCTGGGCTCTATCTCCCAAGTGCTGGGATTACTGGCATGCACACAGTGCTCTAACTCAGGGTCTTCTGTTTCTGATGAGAGTTGCTTTCTGATTGACCCGCACTACATGCTGGCCACAGGGATGCTAGTCCCAGAATTCCTGTGGATCCTTTCAGGTCCTTGAAGATCTTCACAGATCCCTCCTGGCATCTCCATGGATTTCCCTTGTATGTGCTCCTTCTTAAGGAAGAGGGGAGAAAAATGGCACAAGGGGTGGTCACTATACCCTCCGGACTGCACCAGGCCAGAGGTAGGGCGGGGTCGGGTGGCTAAGCGCTGAGCACTTCCTGTGGCTTTTCTAGCTCACAACTGGTAGGTCTGCAGGGCTCCTGTCCCAGTCACCACCAGCACTGAGGTTTCCTGTTTGCAGCTGCTACACCGGAGCCAGAAGCCCTACCACCGTCCGCAGCCAGCCAATGGGTGTTTCGGAGGGTGAGGGGTTGACGTTTCTTGGAAATTAGCAAGAGAGGCTAGGGAAAGATTAATCTAGGAAGTTCCTGAGGGAAATGCATGCTGGGTGGAGGTACAGAGCATGGACCGTGATGGCCCATCCAGTAAGCTCAATCAGGACAGACACAGGAGGTCTGTCTGCATGCCAGTATCTCCTCCCTAGACTGTCGCTAGCAAACGGTATTTTTGTCCCCTGAGGTCTTTCCTGGGTGCCTGACTTGCGATGAACATTTGCCAAGAGATTTTATCATGTCCTTTCTTGTAAAGGAGAAATCACCACTGCTGATCAGAGTAAATCCCAGGTGGTTTTTGTTTGTTTGGTTTTTGCTTTGTTTTGTTTTTCAAGACATGGTTTCTCTGTGTAGCCCTGGCTGTCTTGGAACTCACTCTGTAGACCAGGCTGACCTCGAACTCACAGAGATCCTCCTGCCTCTGCCTCCCGAGTGCTGGGACTAAAGGCTCAGCACTCCCAGTTGTCACAACATAGACTAAGCTTGGATCCCTGCCAGTGGGTTCACACCCACTTTGCTCTGTTGTCCAAGGACGGTCATGGAAGCAAGGTGACTCAACTCCAAGCCTAGGCACCCACTCCACAAAGTGGATTGACCTTGATTGCTCCAGGTAAACTGTCTTTCCTTTGCCCTCATAGCCTGGCTCCACCTCAGGCCCTTTTATAGTCAGGGCCTGGCTGGACTCAAGAAATCTCCACTGTTAGGAGTAGCAACAGTCTGTCCTCTCTCCTGAGCCAGACTCTGGAGAGGTGTGTGGGACGGAGTTTACCTCTCCTGGTCTGACTCTCTCTGATGAGGAAGGCCCCTCCGGGGTTTCCAGGCAACAAGAGTAGTTCCTCAGCTCTCTCCCTGCTCAGGCCCTCATACAGCCACCTGGTGGAGCAAGGAGAGAGACAGGGTGAGCTTGTGGACTTGAATAGAATCCTTCTAGGAAAAGGGTTGAATATGCCTCTGCATGACTTTGACAAGATCTTCCCTCCCTTGCCCTCTGGCCTCCCTTGACCTCTGGACCATGAAGAGCAGGCGTCAGAGGCTCAGAGACTTCCTTCAGCCTTGCTCTCAGGGTCCTGACTCCAGAGACTTTGGGGAACAGCCTATGAAGACAGCTGCAGGCTTTCTTTGCCTGGAGACTTCATTGCCAAGTGTCTGGGAGGTAGGTAGTGGGTGGAGGGGGGCCGGGCAGGGCAGCACAGGCTGCCCCAGCTTGTCTTCATTGCCCAGTCCTCCAGCTCCACTGCTGATCCACTCACCCTTGCCGGAAGTGCCCCTTGTCTCCCGCTTTGGGATATCCTTATAGACTGTGCCTGTCCCTCTAGGACCCCTTCAGTGTTCTCGACATTTGATCCTGACCACCTTCCAAAGTCTCCCACACCACACCTCCTCCTCTGGTCTCCCAGGTCTCGTGGGCCAAGGTGAACAAGACGTGACAGTTGTCTGCTGCTCTGAAGGGCAGGGCCCAGGCTCTGTTCAGCTTGTGGCTATGCATAAAGAGAACACTGTGGAAAGAGTGTAGGAAGGTCCTGGAGGTGGCCTGGGCCAGGTACTCACCCATGGGAGACTTTAGCCACATGCACACTGGGGATGTGATACTCTCTGCCCGAGACTTCCGATATGACTGTCCACCAGTCTCCATCCCTGTGGAGAGATCACAGAGGGCCACCTGCATTTGGAGTTTGTGAGTTCCTTCCCTGATGGAACTTGCAGCACCTTTTCTACTCATTTCCCAGAATTCCTACACCAGTTAATCCAGGCTCCTTCTTGGGTGAGGGCCTGGCAGGTAGCACCTGATCCAAGGCTTCCTGTTCCAAGGCCTGACCCCACTCCCTCTGTCCCTGTGGGTGTGTCAGGCTGCCAGAAAGCCACCCAGAGACAAGCATGGTCACCTGGGAGCCTTTCCACAGTGGCCCTGTGCCTTCCCGCTGGTAGTGGAAGGGCCCTTCTCCCGCAGTGCGACCTCAGGGCCCAGTGTTGTAGACTTACTCAGAGATGATGGTTAGTGGCTCCCCGAGTCTCAGAGACAGTCCAGCCTGCGCACCTGCTGGGAAACTGCCCAGGGCCACAGCTGTGACCTTGCTTCTCTCTAGATAGAGGGAGAAACACGCCCTCTTGGTCAGTCCCCCGTCAAGGTGTGAGCTAGTTCATTCTTGCCTTGGTCCTGCTCCCCTCACTCACCCCTCCCACAGGCACCCTGAAGCGGGGTGACTCTGGAGTCTGAAATGCTCCCAGCAGGCTCTACAGAACCTGGGAGAGCCCAGATAGCTTTGGGGGTCCCCAGGAGGGCCTTCAATATGTGTGGCTGGCGGAGCAGGTTCCTGGCCACGCCTCCCTGTATGTACAACTTCCACAGAGACTTTGAGGAAGGACTCTGCAGCTGGAAACTAACAACCTGCAGGACTGGGCTATGGCTGAATGGGACAGCACTTGTCTAGAATGTGCTAGGCCCTGGGTTCCATCCTTAGCCCCATGACGAAACAGACAGCCCACTGCAGTTAGAAGCCCAGGTCCACATGGATCTGAGTGGGCCTCTGAAAGGCAGTGGTAGGGCCACACAGTAGCTCTGAGGGTGAGGGTGGGGTGGGGGACTCAGGAAGGCTAACAGCTCCACCTGGGGCCCCAGGAAGGACTGCCATGCTGTCAGGAGACAGAAAGCAAGGTCTGTGAGCTGAGGCTAGCCTCTCTCTCCAGGGTGGGCTCTTCCCCACACACCTGACTCTGGTTTCCTTGTTACTCCTCCATCAGGCCCTGGAGAGATGCCCATGTGAACCGGCTCTGTGACTCTAGAGCACTGCGCACAGGCATGGGCTGGACTCCCAGTGGCCTATGTCCAGGGCAGTGAGGGAAGGCCTGTGCTGCCCCTAAGAAGTGCCACCAGAGGCTACTATTGCAGGCCTGACCAGAGCAAGTGCCCCTCAGGAGCATGTGACTAAGGGTCTTGCTGACCCTGACTGTACCCTGCACATCGGGCCCTACTGGGGTCTTCGTCCATCACCTTACTTCTTACCGGGTGGGCCCTTACCACTGCCCTGACGTTGGCATGTCTTGTCATCTCTAGGCCCTGATGTGGCACTCAGCAAGGGGAGGGCATAATTCCAATTCCATACCACCCTGGTTCACAGACCCAGGCTGGAGAGGAGGGGAGGGTGAGAGGCTGGTTGACAGCTGCACCTCTCAGCAAGGGCCCCAGCTTCCTGGGAGACGAAGGTTCCAGTGGAGGAGGAATTAGGTCATGGAACCAGAATGAAGCTAAGACACCAGTCACCCTAGAAATGGTCCTGAGGACTCAGTGCACATGAAGTCCAGGTGGGGGTGGGGCATCATGTGGTAAATGGAGGGCTCACAATTGCCTCCTAGCAGCCCACCCAGTCCAACAATCTCCCCTAAGCTTGTGGGGCCTGCAAATGGCTGTTAAAAACCAATTCATGCCGGGTGGTGGTGGCACATGCCTTTAATCTCAGCACTCAGGAGGCAGAGCCAGGTGGGTCTCTGTGAGTTCGAGGCCAGCCTGGTCTACAGAGTGAGATCCAGGACAGGCACCAAAACTACACAGAGAAACCCTGTTTCAAAAAAACAAAACAAAACAAAACAAAAAAAACAAAAAAGAAAAGAAAAGAAAAGAAAAAAAACAAAAAAAACAAAAACAAAAACAAAAAACAAAAAAAACTAATTCACCTACCTCACCTCTATTTCCTTCCTCCTGTCCTTTCTCAGTAACGGTCCCCAAAAGAGAGACTTGCTTAGCACAAGGATGCAGGAGGCCAGGAAAAGCAGTCAAGGTCCACAGGAAGGATTCTTTGTCCCTAAGGAGCTCCCAAAGTACCAAGGTCCCACAGGACTCTTAGATGCTCTCAAAAGGGAGCTGAGACCCAGGAGTGGGGAAAGAGGAGAAGACAGACAGACAAGGGTCTAGGTGGGGGCTGAAGGGTCTCTGCTGTAGGTAAGAAGGCACCTGTTCCCACCTCTGCCTCTTAAAAGGTTAGCAGAAACCCTCCCAGCAGCAAGCTCTTCAGCTCTCAGGGTCTTGCCTGCCCAGAGCCTGGTGTCCTGTAGCTGAGAATGCCTGATGCCTCCCTCCTATGGAGGTCTCTCTCCCATAAGCATGGAACAAAGCAGCCTGTAAGGTTCCTGGCCCTCTCGAAAGCTGTGGTCTTGCATGCCTAGCAGGCGCAGCTCCCCAGTGGCTCCTGTTGGCCCAGTGGCCCATTTACTTTTCTTTTCTTCAGAAAGGTTACTCCAACCCACCCCTCTACACACTCATCCCTGCAACAGTCACAGATCTAACAGGGATCTGGGGGTTGGGGACCAACAGTGTCTGCCCAAGCCCAGCGCCCCTCATCATGGTTCAATGACTGTCTCTGGGCAGGGACAGACCTATCTTGTTGTGTCTTCAGCTCCGGTCACATGGCTTGGCACATGGCAGAGCCTCAGTGAGCTTCAGCTGGACCAGGCCTGGGGGGACACGTGGATTCTAGACTAGGCTAGTGAAAACTCAGTCCTCTGGGACAAGGCAGCTCCATTGAGAAATGGCCTCCCTTCCTGGGAGACCAGGCAGAGGGAAGAAGAGCTCCCCTGAGCCCAGGTACATCTTCAGGCCCAGGCTGACTCAGCAGCTGCCACCTGCTGATAGCTCAGTGGAAGGTGTGGTTTCCAGGGCTCTTCCTGCAGGTCTCTCTGCAGATGAGGGGGCGCCCAGGGTGTCGGTGGCCCTGTGGGGGCTGGTATTGGGGAGGTAAGAGGCTTGAGTGCAGAACAGGAAAAGAAACCCTGCCACTTTAAGGGATCTGGGGGTTGGGGACCAACAGTGCCTGCCCAAGCCCAGCCGTTCAGACATCTTGGCTCTGCAGTCTCTAGTGTAGGTTAGTTAATGCTTGCCGCACCCCTCCGAACAGTGCTGCTGGGTTTGGGTGATCTTGTTATCTGTGATGGTTAATCCTCTGGACCACCAGGGCTCCACACAGCATTTAGATAGTATCCGGTCAAACCAGTCTGGATATTTCTGGGAAGATAGTTTTCAAACAAGGCAAAACCCCACCCCCATTTGAAATTACATGCTCTTCTAGTGGAGCCCATGAAGGAAGTACAGGCTCGCATTGCTGCAGCTAGCCTGATGCCCACCTTCAAACGCATGTTGGCACATGTGCTGGGGATGGAACCACAGGCCCCCTTGTGCTGCCCTCTAACCCTGAGTTCCACTTCTAACCCCTTACATCTAATGTTCTCAGCACTCCTGCAAGTTCAGCACAAGCTGGGAGCTTGTGGCTCACTGGGAAGGATAGTCATAGGCTCTCACTGAAGTCTGGGGTTGTGTTGGGGTTGTTGGCCGAAAACCCAGAGGTGGTGAGCTCTAGGTCTGTAGACCCACAGACATGACTTACCTCCTTGTGTGGACACAGCTCCTTGGACTGGACCAGAGGAACTGGGGTTAGAGCTTGTGGACAGGCTTTTCCGTCTGCTGGGCAAACTTCCCATCATTCCTCAGCTGACTCTCAGAAGCACACTGCTGAAAGAAACCTGAAAAGGGTGCTGCTGTGGGGTCACAGTCCATGGATCCCAACATGGACCCAGACACGTGGCTCTCACAGGAAAACGACCTGGTCCATCGGGGCCATCGCAAAGGCAGTATCCCAACAGCCAGTCTCTCAGGGCCTTGCAGGCATTACTGTGTTGGACTGACCAACATAGATAGATACCAGGCTGAGGCTGCGGCAAGTTGGAGGTGTTTTCCCTGTATCCCATCCTTTCCTAGGCAGTGATGGTCCTCCATTCAAGTCCTCTAGACCTTTTCCTGTGTCCCCTCTGGCGGGCCAGCCTGCCCTTTCCATTCTCTTTGTGTCTGTCTGGATTCCAGCATTTCTCAGGAAGCTTCCTAGGAATGTTTAGCCTTTGCCAATCCTCCTTTGAACTCCTGTGGCCTGAAGAACCATCCCTTCACCTAGGGTCACACTCTGCTGGTTGGTGGCAGGGCAGTGACAAGACACTGAGCTCCCTCCAGGCAGGTCATCGACCACGGCTAAGGTTAGAGATGGACCGAGGAGGAGCCAAGAGGCCTTGGGATGGGAGTCACATGCAGGGGCGACACTGAATACTTATTGGTGCCAAGAGCACTGGGTAAGATTGCTGGGAGTCTGTCAGCCTATGTGACATAGTGGTGACTTGCAAGGCTCTGAGGGACTGACTGGTCACTTCCATTCTTGGTGCCCCCTTTCCTCATCTGAGAAGTGGGGATACCCACACCCAACACTTGGGCATGGTAGATAATGCCTGGGAAAGCCAGCCCTGGGAGCATACTTCCTTCCTGGTTTTGAATATCCTGTTACAAGCTCTGTTATTGTTGTCTTGTGTTCTGTTTTCATGAGACTCTGAACTGAGGACTATGTTCCCTAGGTTCTCCCCAAACTCGTGGGCTCAGGTGATCTTCTTGCTTCATAGTCCTGTGTCTGCCACCAGGCTCAGCTGGAACATCTGTTCAATCCACCATCCCTACAGTTCCATGCCCTGTCCTCAGCATTGGGAGGCCCACCAAAGGCACCCAACACACAGCAACAGAATGAACCCAAGGGAGTAGAGTGTTTTGCACTGTGTCTTGTCCTCAGACTAAGCAAACCTTGGTTTCTAGAGGAATGCTGCTTTTCCAGTACTATATTAAGTGTTTCCGTCAGGGGGCTGGCTCTCTAATCCTTTCCAGATGGTCTCATTGTTTTCAGCAGGACAAGGTATGATCTCCCCTGTTTGGTTCTATTCAACTGTCATTCACTGAGTTTGTGTTCTGTGCCCGGCACCACCAAGGGTTCACAGTTGGGAGGAGCAGCTCACAGACCAGCGTGGGGACACAGTGGGCACCTCCCTTGCCCTAGGGCCGAGTGCTGCTTGGATGAGGGTGTTGTCCATCAGTGCCATGGGATGGCATCCGTGTCCTGGAACAGTTCCCACTGAGTGGACCCAGTCTTGCAGGGAGGAGCACTCTTCTGCCCACCTGTCCTGCAGCCCTGTTTTATCAACTGGAGAAACAGTGCTCTCTGCTGCCTCTGTGCAGGACCTCAGAGTCCACAGCACAGAGCTCAGGAGGACCTAGCAGACTGGTCCCCCAGGACTGGCTCTAGACAGCCCCTTCCTCTCAGACTTTGGGGACTGGACAGCCTTGGTGGTGGTGGTGGTGGCTCTGCTGCCTCCTGAGGGATGGGATTTGCTCTCTACCAGGGCAATTCTCCCATTTCAGCTGCCATGAGTATGAGGTTCAGGCTAAGTGTTTGGCTTTATGCCTGCCATGGGTAGCATGGGTGACTAACTCAGACCAGTCTCCTGTGATGAAGGATCATAATACTGATTCCACAGGGTTGAAGGAGAGATTGGAGGTGATTGTCTTCCTGGCTCTAGTTCAGCAAGACCATAACCTTTAGGACCCCTGGGCCATAATGGACCTGCTCTTTCCTGGACACTTCTCCAGGACTCTGCAACTTTTCTTCCTGGTCTGGCCAAGGCATGGTAAACTACTGGGGAAGATGAGGTCCAGACAGTGGCAATGAGGTCGAGGATAAATAGGTGTTGGCCACATTTGCAGAAGAGATTAGATCATTTGTCACATGTCTGAGTAGCATACTGTGTGCTTAGGCACTGTCTGTGGCGTCCTGGCGAGGGGGTGGGCAGTGTTGGCGAAAGGCCACAGGAACTGCACAGTGCCCAGGCTGCTTTGCTTCTCTTTAACCCCATTTCCATCGCAATGGCCACGCCTGGAGGATACAGTGACCTCATCTAGAGGATGAGCTGCCTGCTGTTCAGGCAGAGGATAGAGGTGCAGAGATAAGATGGCCGTCTTCTCTTGGGATTGTATGGGCTCGGTTTTGTATCTGGGAACAGAACTCAGGGGCTCAGTGATCTCTACCCCCAGCCTTATTCCCTTTTCAAACTGAGAATCTCACCCTATGAGAGCTACTGAGAAGCTGCAGCTGTCTTTGGAGAATAGAGTCCTTTCCTTTGGTGACCTCTAAGGCTGTGGCCCAGGAGAAACTGTTACTCCACATGGAAAGTGGTACGCATAGAAGAGACCAGCAGAGGCATGAGATCTTGGTAAAATGCAAGTCTTCTGGAGGAAGTCAGAGGGGAGAGCAGACTGGGTCTGAGGAATCCTAGAGACCTGTACAGCTTACTAGTCGTCTTCCTGAAGTCTGACTACAAAGCTCACTCCCGGTCCCAGAGGAGACCGTTCTTCCTCATCTGTCCCAAGACCACGAGAAAACAAAGCAAGCGTACTTACGGGTTTGTCATCAGAAGTTTGGTGAGGACACTCAGCCAGTTCGCACTCTGGCCGTCTGACAGGTCAGGCCTTCGCGTGCACAGAGTTAATCGTCTTCTTAGATACTAGCACGTTCAGATCTCAGCCCGGAGGATCACCGGAGGCGTTCGGAGTAAGCTGAGGTAGCTAAGCTTGTTAGTAGACAGGTGTCTCCATGATACTGGGGCAGGAGCCCTTTGCCTCTCAGGGAAACCAGATCGGGCAGTCCTAACCAGCTCTGAGAGGCCAGAGAGTGAGGCCCGGGGATCGGAGCCCCTTGTAGACACAGGTGCTCTAGCTCCCAGCTGTAGACTCTGTGGTTCTCACAAGCCCACAGCCTCCCCGCCTCTGTTTCCTCTGACGGCATCGTAGACCATGGAGGCACCACATTGCCCCTTTCCTGTTCTAGGGAGCAACTGCTCCCCCCAGCCTCATGCTGGAGGTTCCTGTTTTTTTACTCCATCTGCTCCAAGAATTAAAGAATGGGGAGGGATGAGCAGGAGTTTCCCATGCAGGTCTGTCCACGGTTATCACCAGAGCACTCAATCTTAGCAATTCTACGTCCAAACAGTCAAAATAATCACCTGGCACCTTGTTCAACTAAAGACTCTGAAGTGGGACTCATTTCTGGGCCAGTGTGATGGCTCAGTGGGTGAAGCCTGGTGACCCTGGTTCAATCCTCAGGACCCAATGGTGGAAGGAGAGAACTGATTTCTAGAAGTTACCTTCTGCATGTGGCCATACCACCCCAAATATGCAGGATCATTGAAAGTTGCCTCCTGACCTCCACTCAAGCACAGCAATAAATGAAAAACAACAACAACAAACAAACAAACAAAGGCACTTTAAACAAGCTTATGGGTAATTTTGAAAGTGTGTGCCTTTTGTGTTCCAGGTCCGAGGTTCAATCCCAAGTACTTAAAAGGAAATCTAGCGTGGTTCTCGAAGTATGGTTCCAGCAGACACAGAATCACCCGGGTGTTAGGTGTACAGGTCTGTCTCAGACCCACTAAGTCAGAAACACCCTGGTAGGGCTCAGCATTCACTTTTTACAATTATTTCAGGTGATTCTGCTGCATGCTCAAGCTTGACACTCACAAGCGTCCTATCCAGAACTGACAGAATTACCTTGACTGCGTCTACTAACAAGGAACACACCTGCCTACTATCTCCTCCTTAGTGGCCTCTATTTAGCATGAAGACCCACTGCACTCCAACACTAGAACGAACTCAGGTACTACAGCCTCTTCTGGGGACCCAGTCTTCCCTTGCTCCTGAGGAGGCTGGTTGGATCTTCAACATGGTGGTCACTCAGCAGGCAGGGCAGAAGGGCCAGCAGTGGAAGCATATTCTCTGTAGGAAGGTTATTTATATTTGTTTAAATAAGTTTATTGGAGGGAAATTTATTGGCAGCCTTTGGGAGAGCCAGATCCAAGACCGCCTCCAGGGTATGCAAAAACATCAATGGCGAGGACTAGACTTTCTGAGAGTGTAAGGAAACACACTTTCTGGTGGTAATTTTCTTTTACTTCACCTTAAAAAAATCTTTCTGAAAATCTCTGTCTCTACACAGTTTCATTCTTTACATACAGCTACACATCTCTCTTTACATACATACATCTCTCTCCTGCACAGCCACATGTCTCTATACATAGTTACATCTCGTCTCTCCACACATCTCTCTTTACTCCCATTTCTCTCCTACACACACACATCTCTCTTCTACATCTCTTTTCTATATAGCAACACTCTATAGCTCTCTCTTCTACATAGCTATTCATCTTCTACACAGCTCTCTCTGCACACACACGCCTTCTACACACAGCTCTACACAGCAGCTCTCTCTACATAGCTCTCTCTACACACATCTCCTTCAACAGCCAAACTCTGGACAATTATGAGTTACATACACAGGGTCCAACTCATTCTAATAACACATGATAAGTCACACAGTTTCCCTCAGGCTAGAGAGTTCGTGCTGACCGGGCACGGTGAGGAAAGCAGGCATGTAGCTCTGAGCGGTTAGGGTTCCCAGACAGAGAGTTACATTGAAATTCAGGACTTAAACAATAAACAGTTAATTGACTGAACCTTGTGGTTAGGAGTATGTGCAGAAAGTCAATTGCTGTGGGGAGTTTATGTCTTAATGTTATCAGCTTGACTTTGGTTCAACCAACAGACCCTTGGGAACTCAGCCCTGTGTAATTTGTCTCCAGGGGCAACTAGTCTATTTTGGATTAGAAAAAGCTGACTTTGTATCTGAGAATACTGTCATTTTCTTATGTCAGTCTGAGTTTATGAAAAATACCCTAGTATTATTTCTATTCATCAGAATTATACAGCCTAAGCAGAAATCATCTTTCTGACCATCCACAGATATATGTATGCCCAATAGGTGAAATATGCACAAGATAAACATACAAACAATGGGGAAAATACCCATAGCTGTTCTTAGGGAAGAAATTTGTGGCATAAGAGAAAAATTCCAGAGAGAAGCAGCCAGTTTTCAGAGTCTGTGGTCCCGTAAGCCTTGCTTGATGAGGTTCCTCCATCAGAGAGTTATTCACTTGGTGGGTCGACACCTGAATTATTAATTGCCATCTGCTGTATACTCCCACGACCTCCAGCAGAAATTAGTGTGGACTCACCCTCCAGGTCCTGCCTCTGGACAACTCTGAGGCCCATCAGATTCACGAGTGGAGGTTACAGAGACACAGTTCCACATGTCATCTGTAACAGGCTGAGGAGTCATTTTTCCTTTTTTTCTTTCTTTTTCTGTATTTGTTTCTATGCCTGTGTATATGAGGGTACATATACCACAATCCATATGTAGTGGTCAGAGCCATACTGTCCCCTTTCCTGGGACAGAGGGATGGAGAACCACTCTCCATCCAGTCCTGGGAGGCACTTCCTGCAGCGTGTGGGTGTCTGGGAAGTGGTATCAGATGCTACAGGGACAGCACTTCTGTCTGCAGAGTGGAGCCTGGTGTTTTGTTTTCCATCTTCCTTGGCTAATTAGAGCTTAGGCCAATTCTTTGGAGAAAACTCCATGGCGTACAGACATCATTTATGGGTTTCAGATCCCTCCTTCTGACTTATACAATGGTATGTATGAATCCACTTGGACAAGGAAGGTGACTGCCACCTTGCCTATCTGTGTAACAGGTGACTCTTACTGGTCACAGCTAATCAATGGTCCACACAGTAACTACAGTCCCCACATCCCTCAGACCTGCTCTCTCCTGAAATCACTGCAAATATTGTCCAGGTGGAACCAAAATCCAATCTTGTGGTCCAAGCCATCCAGATATCTGCTCTGCATATTTCCCTTTAAAATGCCACTGAGAATGCAAAAGAGTCCCTTTGCAGAAGCGCTACAAGAAAGCATGTCTAAAATCACAGAACTATGCACACACAGACACAGACACGCGTGCTCGCACACACATGGAGTTGGGAATCAAAGAATCTCGTCAGATACATATTTGAGGGAGCATAGGGAAAGGCTGGCAAGAGAAGATATGGAGATCAGATCAGATCAAGATGTTGGAATGTTACAGTAATGGCGTGGGTGTGGTTCTTGGTACAGACAAAAAGGGGTGTGTGGAGAGAATGGGAAGTCCAGGCTACTGGAAAGAGAGGTGCTGTGGCCATGCATGAGTGAAAGAAAGTGGAGGCCAGCTGACAGGATGAAATGTTCTATTATGGAGTGGTCATCTGAAGGAGGGACTTGCATGGTCCAGAGGGGACCCATCTGCTTAGCAGGGCACCTCCATGGTCTGGTGTGTGCTCACGAGATTAGGGGCCCCACAGACTTCTTGAGCTCCATCTGACTGACTGCAGATCACAGGTTGGGAGAAATAAATTTTTTCAGATCTGATGTTACTGGGGGCTGAGTATGTTCGTGATCGGGCGAGCCGGACCATGCTGGCAGACGGTACTGTAATAAAGAAGCAGGATATTAGAAGGAGCTCAGTGAAGCTCTGGTACTCTGTAAGTTTCACCAAAGACTCTACCTTTCCCAGCCCACCTAAGATGACTCCCAGGACGACAGAAGAGGTACCCCCACTTTGCACTATTTGCTCCAGGTGAGTGGCTGTATGCAAGGCTGCTTTGATCCCCTGCATCTCAATTCTCCCCAGATTCTACTTCAGGGAAAGATGGGAAACCCTAAGGGCGGAGTAAAGCTTCTTAGCTGCACCCACACCATTCATACAGTGATTAGGAAGGTGGCTTTGGGAACACATACTGGTGACCAAAACCTGCAGTGCATGCAAGACTAAACCAAAGAACAAAAGAAAAACAAGTGTAAGTCCAATACAGTGAGACTTCCATCCCTTTCCAGGACCTCCTGACACAGTTAAGTGCTGATGAGCGTCTGCCCATCTCATATACATACACAGATGAATGTGCCATACCCTATTGGCTTCCACTTTAAGGCTGGTTAGTCAATGGGTTGGTTATATTCTGAGAACCGTGGACTCTCAGATGTCAGACTTACCCCATCACCCTAAATAGAAAACATACTCACTGTAGCCCATTCCCTGCAAAAAGTACTTGAAGGCCTCGGTGAGCTTCCCAGGCTGGGGGAACAAACAAAGAAGGCATTAATTTGTACCTGAGTAGAGAGGTAGCAATGAGAGAGAGAGAGAGAGAGAGAGAGAAGTTATTATGAGCGCTTTCTTACCTGAACTACTTGGGGCAGCCCTCCACAGTCTGCCATCTAGAAGAGGAAGAACACCCAAGTCAGAGGACCTCCACTAAGGGGAGTGCTCTCAGCACCCCAAGGCCTTTCAAAGAGGTCAGGAATGGCTGGGCGGTATGGTGCACACCTTTAATCCCAGCACTCAGGAGGCAGAGGCAGGCAGATCTCTGTGAGTTCAAGGCCAGCCTGGTCTACAGAGCGAGTTCCAGGACAGCCAGGGCTACACAGAAAGGGTCAGGAATGAACTGTGGTCTCCCTGATGCTTAACTGCATCCATCTTTGCATCACTTCAGTGCACTCTATGCAGTCTTGATGCTGGCAATACCCTTGGACTGAAACCTGAGAGAGACATCCAGTGCTCTTCATTCCCAGGATGTCAGGCCTGGCTTTCAGGCCTGTGCAGGTGTTTCTTGTTAGGCTGACAGTGCTATCAGCTACAACTTCCATCCTGGCTCTGCCTGTGTCCAAAGAAGCTTATTTTCACAGCCCTCAAACAATATGCTCCCATGTCTCAATGCTTTATGCTGTGTAAGGTCCTGTTTTCCTACTAAGAGGTCAGGGACAGGGTTTCCTGTGTTGCTTAGCCCTCCACTTCTTGCCTTTAAGTACTTGGGCACGGGCATGGGCCACCATGCCTGCTTTCAATTCCCTTCATCTCTTTGTTGTCTTTACGACAAAGGGGTGTGATGCCATGAGGAGTGGAGACCTGTCTATTCCCTCCCCAAGCTGGATCTGGTGGTACTGTTCTTTACTTTTGAAGGGTTTTCATCAAGCAGTCTTAGAGCTTTGCTAGTGTGCACTGGAATTCCCTGTTTATTCCTGACTTTTGGATATTACCCCAGCATTCTGCAATGAGGCTGGAGAACTCGCATTTCTAACACTGTGACAGAGATGTAGCAGCTGCCAGCCTGCGCTCAAGACTGTTCCCATTGCATGTTGGCCAAACAGAAACCAATGTATTCCTTCCAGCTGATATGATTTGACCTCAGAGAGAGGCTACTTGGTTGACTTGCCTCTATTTAAAGGGATATGAAGGGTCTGAAGAGATGGCTCAGTAGTTACAACAAGTACCTGCTGTTCTTCCAGAGATCCTGGGTTCAATTCCTAGCACCCACATGGCAGCTCACAATTATAATTCCAGATCTAGAGCATTTGATACCCTCTTCTGACCTCACACCAGCCAAGCACATAGTGTACACACACACACACACACACACACACACACACACGTGTACACACACACACACACCACACACACACACATAAAACACTCATACACATAAAATAAAATAATGATTTAAAGCTATATGAATCCTCAGCCAGGTAGCGGTGGCACACAACTTTAATCCCAGAATTTGGGAGGCAGAGGTAGGTAGATTTCTGAGTTTGAGGTCAGTCTGGTTTATAGAGTGAGTTCCAGGACAGCCAGGGCTGTTACACAGAGAAACCCTGTCTTAAAAAACCAAAACCAAACCAAACCAAAAAACCAACCTATATGAATCCCTATTTCATTGCTGGAATTAACACTTTCTTTAAATGGGAGCCATTATTTAAGACAGGAGAATACCACAGAAAGCATAAGAATATGAGGTTAAGAAGGAACAATTTGAGAAAAATAAGCATGAGAAGCAACAATTTAACCTGACAAATATAAAACAGACCAAACTAGTATGGGCTGAGATTTTTGCAAAGTTTAGAAGCTAAAAACTGGTTAGAAGTAAGACATTGTTGCACATGCCTATAATGCAAGCCTTGTACATCTGGCGCAAGGCCACCCAGGTTATATGGCAAGTTCCAGGCAAGCCTTGACTATACAGAGAGCTGTTTCTACAAAAAAAAAAAAAATAAAGAAAGGAAAGGAGGAAGGAAGGAAGGAAGGAAGGAAGGAAGGAAGGAAGGAAGGAAGGAAGGAAGAAAAAGAAATAAAGAAAAGAAAAGAAGGGAGTTGAAGGGCTGCTGGTGGAGGCAGTCACTGTCTTTGGTGGTATGGCCACTGGTGACTCACTCATGCTCCAGTGGCTAGCTCCACAGGATGCCATGTGGATGGCCTGGTTAAGCCCAGTGGGTTACAAGGTAAAAACAAAAAGACATGAAAGTGGGGTGGGGACATGTTGGGATATGGGGGGGAGGTGGGGCTTTTGAGTATGGCAGAGGCATAACAAAGGGTAGGGAGAAGAGTGACCAGAAAATATCATGTCTGAGCCAGGCGTGGTGGTGCACGCTTTTAATCCCAGCACTTTGGAGGCAGGGGCAGGTGGATCTCTGTGAGTTTGGTCTGGTTTACATAATGAGTTCCAGTAGCCAGGGATATCTGGAGAGACCCTATCTCAAACAAAACAAAACAAAACAAAACAAAACAAAACAAAACACAACAAAACCATTAAAAACAGCAAAACCAAAACAATAAATGCCTGAAACTGTCAAAGAATAATTTAAAAATAAATTAGAAGCTGGGCAGTGGTGGCACATGCCTTTAACCCCAGCACTCAGGAGGCAGAGGCAGGCGGATCTCTGTGAGTTCGAGGCCAGCCTGGTCTACAGAGCGAGATCCAGGACAGGCACCAAAACTACACAGAGAAACTCTGTCTTGAAAAATCAAAAAAAAAATTAGAAAAAGAAACAAAATAAAAATAAACCAAACACATGATTGATTAGAACCATAAAACAGGCCCTACATGCAGAGAATGTGGGAAAACTACATATATTTTCTTTTTTGAAATGATGGGACCTCATACACACTAGGTACCCTCTGAAGTGTGTATGTATGGGTAAGCATGGTGCACAACTTTAGACCCAGTACACAGGAGACAGAAGTAGGCAGATCTCTGAGTTCAAGGTGAGTCTGGTCTATACAATAAGCTCCAGGTCAGCCAGAGCTACATAGTGAGACCTTATTTCAAAAAACAGACAAACAAGAAACACACAAAAAAACTACGTGTATGAGCTCATTGGTTAAGAGCACTTGCTACTACTCTTCCAGAGTTTGGTTCCCAGCATCCTGTCAGGAGGCTCACATCCATCAAGTGCAGGCGTGCACGCACGCGCGCGCGCGCGCGCGTGCGCGCGCGCACACACACACACACACACACACACACACACACACACCCGTTAATGTATTTAAAAATAACAATAAAATAAATCTTTAAAAAATAAAATAAAATTACATTCATGTCTATGCATATGAGTGCAGGTTGCCTGCAGAGGTATCAGATTCCCTGAAGCTGGACTTACAGGCAGCTGTGTGCCTTGGGACATGGGTACTGGGAACCAAACTTGGGTCCTCTTCAAGAGTAAGATGCACTCTTAACCAACGAGCCTTCTCTCCAGCCCGTTAGTTTTCATTAAATTTTGAAAGTTGCATTTCTTTAGTTTGTGTGTGTGTATGCATATCATGCCTGGTGTGTGTGGAGGTCAAAGCCTCTGGTGGGGGTCAGTTCTCCTCTACCATGTGAGCTCTGGGGATCAAACGCAGGTTGTCATGCTTGGCAGCAAGTGCCTTTACTTGTGGAGCCATCTAGCTGGCCCATGGTTTTGTGAGCTAGAGTCTCATGAAGCCCAATCTGGCCTAAACTTGGCATGTAGCTGAGGATGAACTTCAACTCCTGGTTCTCTGCCTCCCAAGTCTGGTTTTTGAGACACCCACCACCATACTTTGTAAAAATTAAATCTGAAACCATAAATTTTTTTATCTGTATTTTAGAGAAGGCCATCGATCATCAGGAGTCCACAGCACTGAGTTGCGCAGCTCCAAGCGCTAAGTGTGTTCTGAGAACTAATGCTGCTGCTTGAGAGAGAGGGAAGGAGGCAGGAGTCTGTGGAGGGGGACAGAGCAGGGGCAGCAGAGCAGCAGGCCAGTTCCCCAACCATGTGAGCAGAGGCTCCAGTTCTGACAACACTCAGCCATAGCCTCTGCAGGGGACACTTTATGAGGGTGAATTTTTTATTTGAGACAGGGTTTCTCTGACTTGGCTGTCCTGGAACTCACTCTGTAGACCAGGCTGGCCTTGAACTCATATATTCACCTGCCTTTGCCTCCCGAGTGCTGGGATTAAAGGTGTGCACTGTCACCACCCATCGAGGGTGAATCTTGATAATCTGGAAACTTATAACAAGTACAAGGAGGCCGAAGAGAAAAAAATGTACCCCTTATCATTAAGAAATTCTTAGAAGCCTCCTTAAAAATACAACAGGACTCAGGATATAAAGCATTCCCAACACTACCTTAGTTCTTGTAATTTTGTACGTTCACTAAATGTTTGTGACATAAATGGAGGAAAACAAATATAGGACTATAAATATCTTCTAATCTTTATTTGCTTGTTTGTTTTGTAGTTCAGGATAGCCTGGAACTCATTATATAGCTCAGGCTGGCTTTAAACTCATAGCAAACATGCCTTAGCCTCCTACCAGTTGGAATTATTAGGCACAGGCCACCATCCCAACTTTCTTTCTTCTTCTTCTTCTTTTTTTTTTTTTTTTCCCCCAGACAGGGTATCTCTATGTAGCCCAGGCAAGAGATGCACTTGTATCTCCTGAGTGCTGGGATTAAAGGCATGTACCACCATGCTCAGACCTCTAGCTCCTCTGATCTTATGATCTAAAAACATATAGGGGAAAAAGACACTGTATGTTTTTTGTTTTTGTTTTTGTTTTTGGAGACAGGGTTTCTCTGTGTAGCTTTGCGCCTTTCCTGGAACTCGCTTTGTAGACCAGGCTGGCCTCGAACTCACAGAGATCTGCCTGCCTCTGCCTCCCGAGTGCTGGGATTAAAGGCGTGCGCCACCACCGCCCGGCAACACACTAGTATTTTACAACATTTTTTTTTAGTGGACAAGATATGAGAATTTAGAAAATATATTCTTTGGGCTGGTGAGAGGGCTCAGAGGACAAAAGTGCTTGCAGCCAGTACAGCCCAGCCTGACAACCTGAGTCCCATCCTTGAGACCCACGTGGTGCAAGGAGAGAACTGACTTCTGTAACTTGTCCTAGTGTGTCTTTGCACATGGTGTCTACTACCAATAAATACACAAATGTAATTCATATATTTTTCTTATTCTTAGAGAGAGAGAGAGAGAGAGAGAGAGAGAGAGAGAGAGAGAGAGAAGAGAAGAGAACACACAAGTGCCCATGAGCGGAGGGAAGAGAATTATCCTTTCTGCATGAAAACACAGAGTTGAAGCATATCTAACTTATCACAAATGGTTGGCTGTGAAAGAAGACACATTACCTTTAGCAAAGTTGTATTTATAGGGTCGAGGCGAGAATTACATTCAACCTGAAAAAAAAAAATTTTATAAATTGCTAGAATTACCATCCCAGTGATCTTATAAGCCAAAGAGATTAGATGTCACGTGTGAGGCACACTTTGATGGTTATGAGTTCATCTAAAATTTTGCCATTTCCTTTTCTGATGCTTTCAGTCTTTTAATGAACAACATGTTGAATCTAAAGGCTTTTCCTGCTGGCTATGACATGTAGGCAAGGAACCTTCCTTCTCTGAGAGACAAAGAAGACTGTGGCCCTGTCCTGCTGGGATCTCCTCCATGCTGTCCCAGCACCAGTGGCCTGTCAGCTGGGCCTGTGCATTGTCTCCACCTCCCTGCTCAGTCCCTCCTGCCTAGAGTGGAGGGCTGCCCCTCCCCAACCACTGACTCTTCTGCCTCAAGGTCTCTGGTTCCCCAGTGTGAAGCTGAATTCTTCTGTGACTGTTCCCTTGCAATGGTCAGCAAAATCAGGGACACAGCTTGGTACATCTCCATGTATGGGATCTTGTATCCTTCTATCTATGAAGGCAGGGACCTCAAAGAAAATATTTTGGGAAGATAATCTCAGAGCACATGCCCTATCACTGAGCTATATACCTCCAGCTCTAAAAGGACAATAGTTTATGGCTCACTCAATCAAACAGTTTTCTCTTATGTTTTCTAAGAATATACACATAAAACCTGTGATAATATATATCTGTGGAATATATACCACAAAAGAAAATGAAATAACTTTGAAAACTTGACAGCTGTGTGGAATGAGCACATGGAAAGCCAGGTAGGGTTTTCAGAGATAGACAGGAAGGAAAGGTGGGTGTCTGGGGACTCCTGGAGGCAGAGAAAGGAGGGTCGTGCAGTTCCCGTGTCACTAGAGTGGCGAGTGTCACGTGCAGATGCACAGAGGCAAAGTCAGGGCAGCTGGAGCTCACTGTGGAAGGCAGAGGGTTTCTGAGGTGACAAGGTCTGAGTGGTTAGCAGGGCAGTGGCATGTGTGCATACTGAAGAGGCAGGGGGCCCGTCGGGAGTGGCTCTAGTTACCTAGGCAAGAATCAGCAATCCAGGTGAACTTTGGATCTTGGGATTGCTGATGGGCAGGTATACAAAACTCCTCTAAAATCAGGAGATGATCTAAAAGCCAAGATCAATCAGAGGTTTAATTTGCTCTATGTGAATGACAATGCAGGTTGTGATAAATGCACCATTTTTCTATAGCATATGCAATGATTCTACAGGCAGAATTTTAAAATGGGTATCTAATGGCTAGTCACAGTGCTCGGAATATAGTAGATAAGCTATAAATATTTTCTAAGAAATCAATTCCCATGTCTGGATTTAGCATAATAAAGCATGCTTTCCTTTATCTACTACTTTGTAATTCATACAATTGACCGTGTTTCCATGTTTAAGTAACCATAATCACCAGGGCCCAGTGTGTTTTTCTTGCAGGACCGGAGACTGAACCCAGGGCCTTATATGTGAGTGCTCTGCCTTGAGCTACATTCCCAGCCTCAATCACTGGTCTCTGACATATCTATGCATTTTCCAAATCCCCAAATAGATCTGTTACTCCTCAGCCCTGAACAAATAGGGGATGCTTAAAACGATGCTGAATTAGTGAACAAAGCCAGGTGTCAATCCTGAACTAGCACCTGTGGAGTTTCTTCTGGATAGTCCCAGGGCCAGCTCTCACCACCAAGTCCCCACCACCAGAGGCACAGGGGGCTCTGGCCAGGGAGTCAGGTCTAACAGATGATTAGAGGAGTGTCTACTCTGTGTTTTGGATGAGGCCCCTCCTTTCAAAAAAAAGGAGTGTGGAAATAAGATAAAAAAGCCTTATTTATTTGGCTAAACTATACCTTTAAAAAAATAAATGAACATGATATTTAAGTCAACACAAGAAAAAGCATTACAGGCCCTCTGCAACCTTATTTGCTGAACTTGTGGTGGTTAACTTCCCATAAGTGGAAGGCTGAGTGCCGAAAATCTGACAATAACTGCCACAGAATGGACAGCAGCACACTGTCAAGGACCACACTAATCAATCTGATGAGACCTGGTGACAGCTGAGGAATTGATTTTCAAAACATGTAACAGTAAAACCTGGTAGGTGCAATTAGCTACAGCATGACCCTGTGTGGTCGTGTTTCCATGACACCTGTCAGCCGTGTGCCTGCCACACACAGTTGACTACACTTCAGTCCCAGCCTGCTCACATCAGGACACACTTACCACAGCCTCCACAGCAGGTGAATTGTCCCCCACCACCAGTAAAGTAGAACACCTAGGAACACGAGGAAGAAGAGGAGTCAGTCAGCAAGTAAGCACAAACACTGTGGACAATGGATTCGTCATGACAGGCAGATATACAGCCATTCAGTGGGGAGACTCAGGGACTTACTTTAATGTTTTCAACCTGTTATCATTTTGGCCCAGTATAGGTCTTTCAATCTCCAGGTCTCTGCGTCTAGACAAACCAAACAGAATCAGTATCATTTGCAGGAAAATCATGGCCCTTCATGTGTTGCCTGGACATGTAATCCAGAGTATGACAGTCTAGGAACATTGTCTTTTCTTCACACCTGAGGATGGAAGAGCCCTGAGCGTTCTCCTGAGGCTGTTTCCATGGCACCCTGCATGCTACAGAGCAGGAACAGGGATTTTATGGGATGCTAAAAAGGGGGAGACCTTTAAAACTCAAACAAGAGCAATACTGAAATCCTCAAGTCTAATGAATTTTCCAAGTGGTCTGTAGGAATGAGCCCCTTAGGAGGAGGGTATGGCATACTTTTATTTCGGAAGAGGGTTATACTTACAATAGCTTTGCATAAAGCTGTTATTTTTTTCATTTCAATTAAAATCAGGAAAGCTCTCCAGACCAGATTCAGAATTTAGCATTGCACCTTACTGGGTGTGTAACTCTGCAAACTCAGAGCTGACAAATGCAGCCTTTCCCACAACATTCCCTCTTTGGAAAACCACTACTAGGGTAGGAATCAGTGCTCTCTCCTCAGCTTACCCTCTGACAGGAATAGACAGGAAAGTAAAGTTAGAAATACTCAAGGAAAAAGGAGTTGACTTACATCCACATGTTACTCTGCCTGCTTCATGATGAGATATCAGCAACCAGAATCAAAATCAAGCCCTAGTGTTCTCTCCATTGTCTTCCTACATGTGCTTCCTTTCAGGTCCCCACCATTATTTGCTTTTCTTGAATATATGTAAGTTAGCTTTCTTTTTCCCCCTCAGGACAACCTAGAAACTACAACTCTTTTTAGAACTCACAGTTTACTTCTTTAAAGCTCTTTCTAAAATCGGTCTTATAGCTCTTCCACCCTAGAATGGTCAAACAGCACAGGCAATACAACAATGGCAGTAGATTATTTCTCCTTTCCGCTTTCTTAGAAGTCACGCAGATTTTAGAGCTGGACTACACAGTTAACTGAAGGAATGAGAAACAACTCTACCCATTATAGGAACCCAGGAAGAGCTGGAGATTTTCTTGGTTGATGTCTTGGGCAATGTGCAGTCTGTAGGTCTGAATGAGGTCCAAATTGGCCTGCAGTTCCTCCTAGAACAAGTGAAAGAAAACACCAGTAAACTGGGCTGCTGAACAAGTCCATCTTATTTGGTTTGTATTTTCAGTGGCAATAGCCTTTCCGCTCATGAGGGGACTTGGGGTGGAGCTTAGGATTTACTAATGCACAGATACACTGAATGGCTAACATCTTTTTTATTTGCCTCATCCATAGTTCAGTTCCATATTCTGTGTCAAATGAGGGCACTAACTGGTATATGGAATGGCATATACTAAAGACAGTTACATAGAGCCAAAAATGTCAGGCCCAGATAGTATACACTATGATTTTACTTATTTCAAGTTTAAAAACAGGCAAAGTGAAGAAGAGAGGGAATAGAATAGTGGGTACTTTGTTTAGGGGGATTAGTGATTAGAAAGAACACAAGAGAACCTTTTTGGCTGATAGAAATATTCTATACAATAATATATACGGTAGCTACATGTGAATACATAGGACAAAGGTTAGAGACATGCACTTACAATGTGTGCATCATAGTATATGTGAATTATATACTACTATGTCTCCTTTATTAATAAAACAATAGGATGGAGGCCACCCACCAACAAAAGATTGAGATTAAAATCCTAGCACTTGGAAGGCAGAAGGAAGAGGATCCCAGTTTGAGGCCATGCCTGGGCATAAGGCACTGTCTCAGAGTCAAGAGAGGGAGGAATCAGAAGACTTAAAGAGTGACTGCCTATAAGAAACAGGAAATGAGATGGGTTGCAGATTTTCTGTAATAAGCCTCCTTTCTCTAAAATACAAGTAAATTTGTTACACTGATAAAATGTGATGAAATAAAAGAAAACAATGAAGGAAAGACTGTTACTTTGGAGCTGGACTTTGATTCAAAGGTCAGCTCCATCATTTTCTGTGTGGACAATGGTGGAATATTATGCTGTGTTTCTGCCCTTTGTTTCCCTATCTTAAAATAAAGCCAAAGGTGCTGGAGAGATGGCTCAGTGGTTGAGAGCATTGGATGTTCATCCAGGGGACGCAGGCTTACACTATATACACAAGATAAAAAAACTTAGTCCATACATAAGCAGTAGGTAATACCAACTGGATCTATTCTAATCTTCCACGTTCCTATAGGCGTCTTTAGAATTAGGTATGCAGGCTGACCAGCCTTTACCCCTCGCTGTAACTGTTCCTCCACACTCCAGCCACCTCACAGCTCTTGATCTCACTGCTCAGTTTCTCCATCACTCACTTTTCCCTTTGAAAACAGGACAGGAGGCAAATCCCCACCAACAATTATCCACAGGAACACAGTCACCCCTGCTGGAGATTTCAGTGTCCATCAGTTGGTGAGGGCTGAATAAGATCATCTCTAAGCTCCCCTCACAATAACGTTTCAGAGTTCTTTGCTTTCCTTCTTCTTCTTCTGAAATCTGTATTT
>CABHPH010123231.1:0-19781 GCA_902168325.1 Peromyscus nudipes
GACAGGTTTGTATCTTTCTATGTTCCCTTGTCATGAGTTGTCTTTCCGTTTCCCCAACCCTCTCCCCAGGAGTTAGTGGACTTCACTTCTTAATTCTTTCAGTTTTCTCACATAGTGAATATAGTCTTTCACTCTCAATGGTGCTTTTAGAGCCTTGTTTAAAAACTCAGTCTTCAGTGGGCAGTGGTGGCGCACGCCTTTAATCCCAGCACTCAGGAGGCAGAAACAGGCAGATCTTTGAGTTTGAGGCCAGCCTGGTCTACAGAGTGAGTTCCGGGACAACCAGAACTGTTACATAAAGAAACTCTGTCTTGGAAAAAAACAAAAACAAACAAACAAAGACCCACACACACAAAAAGAAAAACAACCCAGTCTGCATTTCAAGATCCAAAAGATATTCTGTATTGTCTTACAGCTCTTCATTCTCTCTAGAGAATTGCTGTCAGCCTCCTTTTTTGCTCTAGAGCTGAACTAGTTTTTCTCTACAGTGCCCCTCAGTAGCCTATTATTTCCACATCGATGGAAAACGTTACTTATCATACATTATATTCCCATTTACACATGATTGAGGTTATGGCTTCCAATTCTTTTGGTCTGTTTGTTATGACTATACCAGTACTGTGTTGTTTGATTTCTGTTGTGTTAATACCTCTTCTCTGTGCTTCTTTTTCAGATTAAACCTGGCTAAATGATCTTTAATCTTTAATCTTCCAAATATTTAGACATCAGGCATAGAAGAAAATGTATATCATTACAGCCATACAGATGAGGAAGGATCATGCCTAGCTTCTTTAAGGATAGGAAAATTTTAATGATAAAGAAAGATGACTAGTAAAAGAAACTAGCCATGTGAAACAAAGTTCATACCAGAACATTTCAGCCTTGTATAATAGCGTGTAGAATGTTCCTGATACGAATAAAAGCCAAGATCTTTTGTTTGTTTGGAGGTTTTTGTTTTTGTTTTTGTTTTTTTTCTTCTGTTTTGTTTTTCAAGACAAGGTTTCTCTGTGTAACAGCCCTGGCTGTCCTGGAACTTGCTCTTTAGACCAGGCTGGTCTTGAACTCACAGAGATCCACCTGCCTCTGCCTCCCAAGTGCTGGGATTAAAGATGTGCACCACCACTGCCTAGCTCTAGAGCCAAAATTTTGAAAAGATGTAAGAAGTAGAAAAATATGAAGTTAGGTGGAGGAGGAGAATGGCTATGGGTCATTTTGAGGTTTAAAAGGGAAATAAGATTTCTGTGGACTAGGCTATGGTGAGAAGCTATTGAAGAGTGTTCAACATCGCAGGGCAAATTAAAGTCAAGACCTGCACCTACTTCTCAGCGCTGCAATCTTAGAACAGGCAAACTGTTCTTTAGTATAATAATACCAGAGTTTTTGTTTACCCAGAAATAATGTCAATATCATATTTATGAGTGGATTGTATTTTTCTTTTTCTTCTCACTTTATTTTTTAGATTATAATTTAATTGAAATATTTGTCCCTTCCTTTTCTTCCCTACACAGCCTTCCATATATTCCTCCCTGTTCTCCTTCAAATTCATGGCCTCTTTTTCACTGTCATTGCACACATATATGTATATGTATATGTGCATGTGCATGTATATATATATGCATATGGGAATATATTTTCTTAACCAGACTGACTGCTGCTAGCCAGCAAAGAAAAATAATGTTTTCTGTGGCAAGCATAAGTGATGCAAAAGAAAGGGCTTCACAACCTGCTGATGATGTAAACTGGAATCAAAAGACAGACTGTCATTTCCCCTCACGGGACTATGGCGCTTCCAGTATAAGAGGATTGAGAGGCATCCATCAGCCCTTCAGTGGGCATTCTCTTCCTGCCATAGGAAATTTTAATAACTACTTCTCTAATTCAGAAGTACCATGGAGCCACTATCCTTTATGGTGGGTAGCAATAAAGTAAAAAGGACATGGATGCATATATACGTATATTTCACAATCATTACACAATCGTCTAGTGTACAAAGTTTTACAATGATGCCAGAGAAGTATAAATCTTAGTAACCAAGGGAGAAAATACAGTGGTATTTAAAAGCATCTGTCAGTGAAGTGATGCAATGTCTGTGTTGTCAACATCATTTGAAAGAATGTAAGTAAAAAGAGTAGAATATCAGTGAGACAAGATTGGTCATGAAGCCATTATTGTTGAAACTGGATGATGAGGAAAGATTATGTTTCTTTCAGATTTTGAATATATTTGAAGGTTCCATAATAAGAAAGACTTTTACATGTTTTGTTAAGGAAGAGAGACCCAAGAAACAAACAGTTCTGAGAAGGCTGGGGTAAGAGGTCCTTGAGAGCAGAGACTTGGCCTTCTGGAGGACTGCTGTGTCTTCAGTGCTGGGAAATGTGCATAACACATAGTGCATTCACTGTGTACTAAGTGAATGAATGCTAGAGAGTAAAACTTGGACTTGTGAGAGAATCTGGTCATTCGGAGTAGGGAGCATATCCCGGGGCTCACCCCTCTCCCATATCACATCTGACAGTCCATTACCTATATGTTTAAACTGTTATTGTGTGTGACAGTGGAGGCACATATGCCGTGACACACATGTAAAGGTCAAAGGATAACTTTCAGGAATTAGTTCTCTCCTTCCACTGTGGGATTTTGAAATCAAACTCAGATTATCAGCGTTGCTAGGCAAGTGCCTTTACCCTCTGAGCCATCTCGCCAGCCCTCATTATATGTCTTTTCAATTTATTTTTTAAATTGTGTATGTGTTGTGGATGTGTGCATGTGAATGCAAGGGCCTACAGAGACCAGAGACATCGGATCTCCCTGGAGCTAAAGTTAACAGGCAGCTGTGAGCTGCCTGGGTTGGGTACTGGGAGCCTAACTGGGGGGTCTCTGGAAATCAGGGGGCACTCTTAACTACTGAGCCATCTCTGCAGTGCCCCCCTGTATGTCTTAAACACTTCAGCCCTGCATGGTGGTTTGAACCTGTAACCCCAGCCCTTGGGAAGCATAGCCAGGATCTCGAATGAGGCCACCATTGATTGCAAAAGGAGTTCCAAGCTACATGGTGAGCCTGTTTTTTTGGGGGTGGGGGTGGGGGGAAGAATCCCTCAAAAAAGAAAAGAAGTTCTGTTCCCCAAGGGAAGCTGAACACAAACTTCTGTCTTGGGATCCCACGACAAGTAGCCATTCTCAGGCTGGCACACACACGATCCCTACAAAGTTGCTTCTAGGGACTCTGTCACACCCTTTCTTTCCTCTTTTCAACAACTAGTTATGGTGCAGTACCTCCGTGCTTTAAGCCAAAAACAGTTGAAAAACTAAAGTGTCTTTTACCCAGTGTTCTCGTTCCACTTCCTTCCTTTCTAATTTGAGTGGGAGAAATGATTAAATATTCTTTTGAAGTCCGTCCACCTCTGCATGTTATTCTTGGTTTCCGAAATGCCTTGGGACAGAACTGTCTGCTACGAAGGTAATGATGTAGAACCTAAAGCAAGGCTTTTGGTATTCAAGGCCATTATTTTGAAGACCAGAACATGAAGAGAAGAAAGCAGTAACAGTGAGAGAACGTACACTGGCCGAATTAAATGCTCTCATGAGACATTGTCCCTAAGGATTGAAAGCTGCCCTGTCTACTGTCATAGCCACCAACAATGTATGGCCACTTAGCACTTACAATGTGGTTAAAGTAGTGTGAACCGTGCTAAGCACTAACTTTAAAACACATTGTGACCTCCAAAATCCCTTGGTTAACATTGTGTGAATTAACAGGAAAACAAGATCTGTGTGCGTACGCATAGGCATCCCACAGACTTACCGATGACTAAAGCTTCCACAGCATCCTGAATCACAGGAGGAAATCCCGGTGGTGGCGGCGGCACACGTTACATAAGGATGAAAAAGGAAAATCGTGGAGAATAAAAGGTGTCTTGTTAGATAGTAAAAGGTCACTCCGGTAATAAGAACTCTTGCTCAACAACTTTAGAAGAATAAGTGTCTATGCATGCAGGGCACCAACCTCTAGTCCAGCAGTTCTGTGGGTTGCAACCCCTTTGGAGGTCAAACGACCCTTTCACAGGGGTTGCATATCCAATATCCAGATATTTGCATTATGATTCATAACAATAGCAAAATTACAGTTATGCAGTAGCAGCGAGAATAATTTTAGGGTTGAGAGTCACCACAACATGAGGAACTCTAGTCTCTTCTACGACCCAAATTGATTTTCACTAGCAGGTTCTTCTGGTGAAAGGATCCACTACAGTTGTGTTCCTTTTAAAGGATCCACTTTTAAGTACATAAGGGAAGCTCACAGATAACTTCTGCCTGCATCTATTGTTCCCAAAGTACTCTCAATTCCAAGTGCCAGCTTTAAATTTATTCTTTGATAATTTTATGCACATATACAACGAAATATGATCATGTTTGTCTTCGTCGCTGTTCTATTGCTGTGAAAAGACACCATGACCAAGACAATTCTTATTAGAGAAAGCATTTAGTCAAGGGCTTGCTTACAGTTTCAGAGGGTTAGTTCATGAATATCACGGCAGGGAGTGAAGATGTCAGGCAACCCAGCATGACACTGATAGTTCACATCTGATCAGCAAGTTGCAGGCAGAAATTGAGAGACTGGGTCTGGTGTGGACTTTGAAACCTCAAACCCCACCCCCAGTCACTCAACTCCTCCAACGAGACCACACATACTAATCCTTTCCAAACAGTTCCACTAACTGGGACCAAGCATTCAAACATATGAGCCTATGGGGACCATTCTCATTCAAACCACCACAATGTCCACCCTTAATTGTCTCTCTCTAGCCCCCTCTGAATGCTACTCAATGCAATCCCCTCCAAACTTCATGGCTTGTTCTTATTTTTTTAAATAACCCAAATCCAATTAGTGATGGTGTGGGGGTATTGTGTTCCCCAAAATATTGTGTATGCTAATAAACTTATCTGGGGTCAGAGAACAGGACAGCCACAATATTAAACATGAGGATAGGCAGTGGTAGCATACGCCTTTAATCCTAGCATTCCAGAGGCAGAAATTCATGTGTTCAAGGATACACCCAAGCATGGTGACCTACGCCTTTAATCCCAGAAAGCCACACCTTTAATCCCAGGGAGTGGTGGTAGAAAGCAGAAAGGTATATAAAGCGTGAGGACCAGAAACTAGAGGCATTTGCCCTGGAGAGGCCTTTGGCCTGGAGAAGCCTTTGGCCTGGAGAAGCATGTGGCTGGTTAAGCTTTCAGGCTTCTAGCAGCAGTTCAGCTGAGACCCATTCTGGATGAGGGCTCGGGGCATCCAGTCTGAGGAAACAAGATCAGCTGAGAAGTTGGCCAGGTGAGGTTAGTTGTGGTTTGTTCTGTCTCTCTGACCTTCCAGTGTTCACCCCAATACCTGGCCCGGGTTTATTTTATTAATAAGAACTTTTAAGACTCATGCTACATGATGGCCATATACATGTTTATGATGTGGGGCTATCCAGTGGCCACACACACACCCCCAATACAATGATTCTTTTTCCTCTAGCAGCTATCAACTGTTAACAGCTCCTCAGTTTGAGATAAGGCTTCATGAGTTTCTCTGCCATCCATGCTAGAATTTTAGTTGGCTTGGTCTTGTGCAGATCTTATGCAGGTTACCACAGATGCTGGGAGTTTATGAGTGCAGTAGTAATGTCATTTCCAGAAGACGGCATTTCAAAGCACCCCCGTCAACCTTAGCTCTTCTTACATTCATTCTGTCTCCTCTTCCATAAAGTTCCTTGAGCCTTGGTTTGACCAGAGTGGAGGATGTGATAGGGTAATAAAGATATTCCATTAAAGGTTGAGGACTCACAGTCAAGTATTTTCAACACTTGGGTCACTTGACTTCTGCCCACTGCAAAAGAGAAGCATCTCAGAGCAGCCCAGGTCTAAGGGTATAAACATAAGTATTCATAAGGTAATTTGAAAATATGACTTTATCAAAATAACAATAGTTGATCCCACCTTAGGACTTATGTATTTCTCGGCACGGGGCTTTTGACCAGGTTTACATTACCATTCCTGAATTCCTTCCTGTGGGGCAGACCTCAAATCCAGTTAGAAAGCAATTTGCTACCCCATAACAGCCATGCCACTATTCTACAAGTGGGCACATCTTGCCAGACAAGTTGGTATTAATAACATACAGGATTCAACTCTTGTACTAGATAACTTTTATCACCTAGGAGTTTGACTAGTACTTTCAAACACTATGAAAACTAGCCAGCAAGGAGGAGGTTCAAAATGGTTTTAAATGGGGTTTTCCATGTCCTACACCTAAAGTGTGTAGTGTCTTTAGCAATAGGACCTAACCATGTACTTATGGTTGGTAATCAAGAGCAATGGCAATAGCCTGCATTTTTTTGGAGACCTCACAGGTCTTTGTTTTAGTTAGGTTTTCTATTGCTGTGAAGAGACACCATGACCACAGCAGCTCTTACAAAGGAAAAATTTTAATGAAGCTGGCTTACAGTTTCAGGGGTTTAGTTCATTATCATAATGGCAGGAAGCATGGTGGCATGCAGGCAGACCTGGTGCTGGAGAAGGAGCTGAGAATTCTACATCTAGATCTATAGGCAGCAGGAACAGAATGCCACACTGGGCATGGCTTGAGCATCTAAGATCTCAAAGTCTGCCTCCAGTGACATACTTAATAGGCCCATACCTACTCCAACAAGGCCACACTCCCAATAGAGCCAGTCCTTATGAGCTTATAGGGCCATTTTCATTTGAACTGCAACAGTCCTCCTATAGGTATCACATTTGGGAGTATTTCCTGAACTCGGTCAACTGCTTGTTTTCTGTGATGGTTAATCTTTATTATCTGTCAACTTGCCTGTAAGAGAATGACCAATGACCATGGAATCCCAATCTCTGGGGAGATGAGTTACAGCAAAGCAGGGAACTCCGCTGTAGGCCTCAGATGGTATCTGATAATATTCTTAGCTTTTGGTTTGGTTGAATCTCATGGTCTAAGTTAGTACAATCTAAAAGGTTTCATCTGACCAGCGTGATGATATTAGGACAAACAAAGAGGTACAGAAGGAATGCCTACTAAGGGGCTAAGGTAGCCCAAGATAAATTGCAATTGGGCTCTAAACCTGCATATTTCTAACCTCTCCATGATCCTTGAAGTTCTAATCAGTTAATGATCATTATGGAAGATTCAATAAGGTGTAACATCTCTCTATGAACTTTCATTCACAATACTAAGAGTTATAGGAGCCATTGTTTAACTATACAAATATTTTATATTCCTCTTTGCTTCCATAGATACATTGATGTATTTTGTCAATGAACTGCCAACATATGGATACAACATATAGGCTTTCTGTTTCCTGAAATTTGAAAGCCACAATAAATTAAAAAACTAAAATTCTCTTGTACATATTGAATACATGGAGAGAAACTTCCTATGAAAAATATACTTATGTGATACTACTTTGGGGGAAGTATCACATCCTTCAATCATAATTCAAATAAAACTTCAACATTTATATTGAAATGTTAATGTTTCTAATATCATGTATAATAAGATCATGAAAAAACAATTAAAATTGTTCTTTTATATTAGCAAAGTGAACCATGTGCCTATTTGTATACACACACACACACACACACACACACATACACACACACACAAATGTACATTTGGTTATGCTACTACAGATCCAGTAGAGGGAGCTCACACATTTTTGTTAAGTTAGTAAAGAAAATTTCCTCCTTTAAAAGCTACTGAATTTAGAATGTCATTATTATTGATACACTAAAAGTATAGTAGTAAACAAAAAACATCATGCTGTTGGTTAAAATAAAAATTATTGCAATGTAAAAAGATATTAATGTTATTTATTTTTATTTAGAAGTGGTTTTAAAATTACTTTCTTTCAATGTATTTTCATATATATATTTTCATATATATATGCTTCAATTACTAGTTTTACAGAGTGCACAAAAAGATACTTCCAGCTACAAGCAAAAAACATACTGGACAACATATAATAAATAAGTTATTTTAAATGTAAATCTTACATGTAAAATTAATCACATTCATTTAAACATTTTTACTGACTCCATAACTTTGCCTTTTCCAAGATGCTATATAGTGCTAATTATAGAATATTAGTTCCTTCATATTAGTTTCTCTCCATGAGCAATATGCATTTAAGGGCCAATGGTATTGATAAAGTTCTTGCCTATCATGCAAAGGCCCTGTGTCTCATGCCCATCGACACCCTGGACTCTACAGCTCATTTCTTTACAACCTTACTTCTCATCTGTTACTATTATTTTCCTTTAAGAGTTGCCTGCTGTATTAATTACTTTTCCCTGACTAAGACAACTTCTAGAGAATGGGTTGATTTTGCTTTACTTTTCCAGAGGGTTAGTGTCCATAATGTCAGAACAGAGGTAGCAGGCAAGCATGGAAGCTGGAGCAGGATGCTGAAACACACATCTCGAATGACAAATACCAAGAATCGAGAGAGACAGAGAGACCGGGAGGGAGAAACAGACAGAGACAGACAGACAGACATAGAGGAGAGGTGGGGGGATGGAAGAGGAAAGAAGAGTGGAGAAGGAGAGAGAGGACTGGGAATGACACCAGGCTTTGGAACCTCAAAATCCACCCCTAGTGACGAATTTCCCCAGGCAAAGTCACATCTCCCCAAACACTACACCAACTGGGGTCCAAGTGTTCAAACACAAGAGCCTACAGGGGGGCGTTCTCATTCAAACCACTGCAGCGTCTTCGCAGATTTGGGTTACTCTTTAGTTAATTTAGGTAGCTATCGTTGTTGCTGTTTCAATCCTGAGTCTATAACAAATTATTTTTATGATACCAGTGTGGAAACCTGGATTCAATGACCCAAAACAGAATATGTGAAGCTCCAAGTAGTAGATTGACAATGGCCTAAAATGGAGCATGACAGTAAGAATAGAGAGAAGGCCAAAAGCTGAGACTACTACCTACACATACGCACACACACACACACTGGCAAAGCCTTGTGACTCTGAACTGCTGCAGTTGACCCATCCAAACGTTCTTCAGTGTGGGAAGAAGGTGAGAAAAGGAGCATGTGGTGGTGATCTACTGGAGCAGGTGGTGGTGACTCTCTTCTTTTGCAGCCACCAACTAACAATAGCTCCTCTATTAAGTATGGGGCCTCGGGGAGCCTCCCCATCATCCATTTGGGCTGGCTTAATGTTGTGCAGGTAACTACAGCTGCTGTGAGTTGCTGTGTGCAACAGCCATGTCAGCTCCAGAAGTCACTTAAGCACTTATAGTCACTTACACTGGCATTTTGACAAATCAGGATACCCTGCACTAACCACTACTCACTGGAAGAAGGAGCTACTCTGACCAAAGGTGACAGCAACACAAAAAGACAGATATAAATGGAAATACTTTGGTTTTGTGTGTTTGTTTGTTTTTTGTTTTTTCGAGACAGGGTTTCTCTGTGTAGCTTTGTGCCTTTCCTGGAACTCGCTTTGTAGACCAGGCTGGCCTCGAACTCACAGAGATCCGCCTACCTCTGCCTCCCGAGTGCTGGGATTAAAGGCGCGCACCACCACCGCCCAGCTTAAATGCAAATACTTAGTCAACAGACTTTAGTAGTAAGTATTTACCATCTAGTTATGGTGGACAACCAAACACAATGGCAATAGCCTTTAGTGCTGGCTAATTTTATGTCAATTTTATACAAGCTATCGTGATTTAACAAGAGGGAATTTTGTGGTGATATTTTATTTGTGCTCTAACAAATAAAGATTGCCTGGAGATCAAAGGAAAAAGCCAGCCACTATATTAAACATAGAGGTCAGGCAGTGGTAGCACACTCCTTTAATCCTAGCATTCAGGAGGCAGAGATTAATCCAGATCTCTGTGAGTTCAAGGCCACACTGGAAACATGCGTGGTGGCACACCCCTTTAATCCCAGCACTAGTTAACCATAGAGGTCTGGAGGTCTGTACAGACAGACAGGAAGTAATAGAACTGAGCAGAAAGGGAAAAGTGATGTATGGGTGGAGAGAGGAAGTAAGATGGCAGGGCACAGAAAGGTATATAGGATGTGAGTATACAGGAAGTAGCTCTCTCTTGGGCTGAGGAAGACATGGCTGGCTTGTTCTCTGATCTTTCAGCTTTCACTCCAATACCTGGCTCCGGGTTTTATTAATAAGACCATTTAGCAATTCATGTTACAGAACTTTACCTGAAAAAAAATAATGCCTGGGCCAGATTGGCCTGTGTACAAACTTGTGGTGCAATTTCTTAATTAGTGATTGATTTGGGACAATGAGGGGGGGGCATTATGGGTGGTGCCATTCCTGGGCTGGTGGTCCTGGATTCTATAAGAAAGCAAGCTGAGCAAGCCATGGGGAGCAAGTCAGTAAGCAGCACACCTCCATGGCCCCTGGATTAGATCCTGCCTTGAGTTCTGTACTGACTTCTCTCAACAATGGCATGTGACCTGAGAGTTGCAAGCTGAAATAGCCCTTTCATCACCAAGTTGCTTTATTATTATTATTATTATTATTATTATTATTATTATTATTATTATTGTGTTTTGTTGCAGCAATAGAAGCCTAACTTAGACATTCATGTTTCTTTGGGTGCTCTGGGGTCTCCCTGACGAATAACTTGTAAGGAAGTATCCAGTACTTGACAATGAGATTTTCATTCATTAACCTGTGCTTTTCAGAAGCAGCATTGTCTGCCCATGCAGGTAGTTCTGGTCAAACACCATAAAAATGTCGTGTGTGTGTGTGTGTGTGTGTGTGTGTGTGTGTGTGTGTGGTGTGTATTGAGACAGGGTCTCATTATGTAGCTGTCCTGGAACTCACTGTGGAGATAGGCTGCTTTTGAAGTCATAGAGATCTGCCTGCCTCTGCTTCCAGAGTGCTAGGATTAAAAGTGAGTACCACCATGCCCAGCCAATAGCACTTCTCTTTTTTGTCATAATTTCAAATTTTTATATTATGATTACATAATTTCCTCATTCCCTTTCTTCTCTACAACCCTTCCAATGTAGTTCTTTACTTCCATTCAAATTTGTGATTTCTGTTTTTAATTGTTGTTACATAAGTGTGTGTGTGTGTGTGTGTGTGTGTGTGTGTGTGTGTGTCTGTGTGTGTTATTTATGTGTATGTGTTTTCAGGGCTGAAAATTTGGTATTAATACATGGGTTCCAGCTTCAAGGTTACAAGATGACCATTATGATTATGGCCATCATGTGTCTATTCCAAGCAAAAACAACCAGGAAGGCAGCAAACAGATGAACTCGTATAAACTCTCCATTAATAGAAATATCCAGCTGGGTATGGAAGCACACACCTTTAATCCCAGCACTTTGAAGGCAGATGGATCTCTGTGAATTTGAGACCATCCTGGTCTATGCAGTGAGTTCCAGAACAGAAAAAGGGTACATAGAGAGGCTCTACTAAATAAATAAATAAATAAATAAATAAATAAATAAATAAATAAATAAATAAATAAATAAATAAATATGAAAATAAAAACCAAAAACATACAAGGAAATGCATCCTATATCCTTTGCCTATACCTCCTTGGTCCATTGTGCAGACATTTCTATGTATACAAAAGACGAGAAGTGCATATTTTTAAGGTGGGAACATTGGACCTTGAATAAATTGAATAAATAAAACAAATACATTAAATAGAATGAAGATAAAAATGGACATAAAATAAGCATCCTGCTGTCTGCCACATACTCCAAATGACTTACAGCCTTCTCAACCAACTTAAGGAAAGAAGTGGTAAGGGGAAAAGATGAAAGGGGGAAGGAAAGGAAATATAGTGACCCACATTGTTGTAGATGTTTTAACACGTGTTACATGTGTTTATGTTGTGGAATATTTGTTTAATGATGCAAAGATGTGTTGCATTCTTTTATGTTTCATTTGTTTAACTCTGTAAAGCTGTGTTACTGTGCCTATCTAAAACACTTGGTTGGTCTAATAAAGAGCTGAATGGCCAATAGCAAGGCAGGAGAAAGAATAGGCAGGTTGGTGGGCAGAGGTAATGAATAGGAGGAGAAATCAGGGGAGAGAGAGAGATCAAGGAGTAAGAGAAGGAAGAGGACTCCAGGGACCAGCCATCCAGCTACACAGCAAGCCACAGAGTAAGAACTAAAGAAAACATATACAGAAGCAGAGAAAGGTAAAAGTCCAGATGGGATAATTTAAGAAAAGCTGGCTAGAAACAAGCCAAGCAAACAAGGCTGGGCATTCATAAGAAAAAAATAAGCTTCCGTATGTTTTTGTTTGGGAGCAAAGAACAAAGAGTTAAGGAATAAAGATTAAAAAAAAAAACAAAAAATGAAAAACAAAAACTACATTTTGCTGCCCAATGTGGGGCTCAAATATCCCTAGGGCCTGAGAAAGCTGGATTAAAAAAAAAAAAAAAAAGAAGGGGCTGGAAAGATGGCCCAGCAGTTAAGAGCATTGACTGCTCTTCCAGAAGTCCTGAGTTCAATTCCCAGCACCCATATGGCAGCTCACAACTGTTCACAACTGTTTGTAACTCCAATATGTGACACCTTCACACAGACATACATGCAGCCAAAACACCAATACACATAAAATAAAAAATAAAATAAGGAAAATTTTAAAAAAAATAGAAGGAGGAGGAGGAGGAAGAAGAAGAGGAGGAGAAAAGACACAGCTCTGTTGAGAGGCACTGCTATTCAGCTGGCAGCACTAAATAGAAACAGCAAGCTAAGTAAAAAACAAAAACAAACAAAAAAAAAAACCAACGCCTCTGGCAGTGCAGGTACAGACTTTCTACAGTTAGGAAGATCGAATGCAACTCCAGGTCATGCACCTCCAACCGGGCTGCTAGCTTTAGGCTTGGCTCTCGTGAACCAAGAAGCAGGCAGAGCCAGTTGAGCAGTTTGGAGGATCCAGGTGTAGCTTAACAGTCTAAAGTTTGCTCGTGCAGTCAAAAAAGTCTTAAAGATATGCAGTAAAAGAGGTCCAAATGCAAAAACCTCTAAACAAGTTCCAGTGTGTTCTACAATGTGAGTAGGCTTAAGAAAGAAAGAATATGGGTATAGACAGTCATAGAAGGAAACAGTTTAAGAAATAATAGTGAAGTGTTTAGAGAAAGAGTAAAAATAATATAAAAGAAAAATCTACATAATATGGGAAACACACAGGGAGTCTGTATCCAATATAGTACTGTGTTGATTTTGAATTTTTTCAATACTGATAAGCAAACAACATCTGCTAAGAGATATGGGAGGAGACGTGGTTTTGCTTTTGTTTCCACAGGAAACAAGAGGCTGTGGATTCATTCCAGGTTAATATGGATTAGGTTTGATCAAGGGAGACCTCCTGAATCTTGACAGGTGATATATATCAACAAAGGTTACAGCTGGTCTTCCCGGGACTTGGCCATTACCTCATTTTTTCTCAGGGACACCTAAAGATGTCTTCACTCACAGACAACAGGAAGCAATATAGAGAACAAGACACTTACATCCTAAGAAGTGGGGTGGGTGGTCCTTGGTTATTTGATGGGTTACTGATGTTTGTTATCATTTAGGGGAATACAGGAATATAGGATAAAAAGACAACTATTAATCTCAGGTATTTTGCTTTGGCATGGATTTTGGTACATTGATACAAATTTAAAGTTATTTTTGTTATATTGTATGTATATATCTACGCTTGTTTGGGGTATTGTGCTTATGCAGCTCATTTGAAAATGCAACTTATAAATAAAAAAATGAGATTAGTTAATCTATAATAATCAAACTTGTAGTCACATTAGGAATTTTTTCAAGGTTAAACAGGTATATTTTGACAGATGATTTTCAAACACTTCAAAGATTCAAACACATTTAAGATATTTAATAACAAGATTTTTCATGACAATGAGACACATCTGCTCCTGGCAGCTCCAATTTACTTCATAGAAGGGCAATGGGAATTGAAGAAACTCCATATGGAGTTTGCTTCCACTGTGGTAAGGTCAGCCACTGGGCAAAGAAACTGCTCTTGCCTTTGACTGCTGACAATATGTTGTACAAACTAGACGTTCAAGACTCACAGGAAAGTGACTCTGAACTTTGCCAAGATAAGGCAAAACAGTCCTTCAAATTTCCTGCTTCACTGGAAAGTCTTCCAGATATTCTAAGCCTGTAGGCTGAAGATGGATGCACCAACTTGGCAGAGGAACTTTGGATGACTGTCCAGGCAACCAAATTTCTCTATTGTTAGGCAATATTACATTCTTCTGGGGTCTTTGATAGAGTTAAAGACTAAATTATTAGTTACAGTTTTCCTTAGTTATGATAGAAAGTAAATTAGGTATACAACTTTAAAATCACTAAGATAGATAATGGAGTATTTTCTCTGTTTGTTAAATACAAATGGACTGAATATTGTAAATGTAATTCTTACTGATAACTGTTTTTGTTGTCTGTAGTTTTACTATGTTAACATTAAAACCTTTTATTTTTACTTAAACTATATTCATAAGTATCAGTTATGTCTTTACAGGCACACCCAATTTTGGTGATTAAATGGTTATTTGGAAACTGCCTCCCTTTTCTCTCTGTTCTGCCATTTATTTGGCATGGAAATACACCTTAAAATGCTCTCTCCTCTGATGAGCAAGAAAGCTGTAGGAAAATCAAGCCTGCTTTCTTCCAAGTTAGCAAGCCCAGTGGGAAGAAGTCACCTATTTTTTTTAGTAATTTTACTATGAGTTGTGAAAGGCACTGTGGTCATTGGTATTACATGCCCATTCCTGGATCAATCACTGTAGACTTGACAAGTGCTGCTCAGACTGCTTGTATTTACTTCATGAACCCCATCCTCTGAGGTCAGCTCCAAGTAAGATCTATAAACAGAGTTTCTGTCCTGCTAGCAACCCCCAAATACCCAGCAGCTGCTTCCCAAATAATTGACTCAAAGGCTTAATATTACTTATAAATGCTCAGCTAGTAGCTCAGGCTTATTACCAACTAACTAGCTCTTACACTTAAATTAACCCATAATTCTTATCTATGTTTAGCCTCGTGGCTTAGTACCTTTACTCAGTTTGACATTCTCATCTTGCTTCCTCTGCATCTGGCAGGTGATTCCTGACTCTGCTCTTCTTCTTTCCCTAATTCTCCTAGTCTTGTTGTCCCTCCTATACTTCCTGCCTGGCTATTGGTCAATCAGCGTTTTATTAAACCAATTTGAGTGACAGATCTTCACAGTGTAAAAGAGCAAAGTCTGATGGATTAAGCTGAGGGAAGCAGTTTCCTGAAGGAAACCTGCTCGATGGTGCCAGAAAATAACAAATACCAAGCAGACAGAAACTGTGTGTTTGGTAGAAAAGGTAAAAATTTGAAAGGAAAAAAATGTGTGTGTGTGTGTATGTGTGTGTGTGTGTGTGTATTTCCAGCCTAGAAATGTAAAGGGAAAATACTGAAGATTCAATGAACCCCTTTCGTAATACCGAACTTTCTTTAATAACATTTATTGGCACTGTCCACAGAGAGAATGCACACAGAAGGCCGATGCTCATCCTGTTTTGAGCTTTGTGAAAAGCATGTGCAGTTCTAAAATGGTAAGCAACATACCAGGAGGGGGATTTGCAGAAGAGCACTATTTATAAGGATGCTTATTTGGGGTGACTTCCTTAATACTTAAATCACGGAGATTCAAAGAGACGCACACTCACAAATCGATCCTTTCTGCACTGTTACAGGAGCTCGGTGGAACAGATTCTGAGGCGAACAGGACACAAAACAAGTCATGTGTTCCCCCCACGCCACCCAAGGTCATGAATTCAATCAGTGACCAACCAAAGCTGCTGACTCCTACACTACATGACTCATACTGTTTTCCATTTCCATATCTTATTTTAGCATACTGCAAAGGACTGGTCTAATTTGTTGTATTTTTGTAAGTGATTGGCAGAAAACGAGAATCGCCATATGTTTAAAAGTGAGCACCCTCTGCCCTGGGGAATAACAGATTAGGGAGAAGAGAAGCGCAGGTTCTGAAGTGAGGAAGTGGGACTCAGGTAAAAAAAAAAGTCTATATAGGATATTTACCGGGAGCTAAAAACTAACTGTGGTGTTTGAATTTGAGTGTGAGAGTCTTCGGTGTTCGGCGTGACAGTGAGATTTAAGACCAAGCACCATATTTCCCCTTTAATACAATTTTGTGTTTACGAAATGTTAAAACTAGGACAAAGAATTCAGAATAGCTTCCACCCAGATTCCCAGTGCTGACTCTTGTTATGTTTGTTGTCTCCTTTCCTTATCTCCTGTTCATTCATTTTCCTGTTTCTTTCTTTGTGTACCTGTACACACACACACAATTTGAGTCAGTTGTAGCTATGATGCTTTTTCCCCTGCTACCTAGCCCAGTGTATATTTGTTAAAACCAAGGATAGCTTCGTATGTAACTACGTCATAATTATAAAAATGATGTGATCAGCACTGATACAGTACTGCCACATAATGGACAGCTTTTCTTCAGATTTTGCTGATGGTTCTGATAGTGGTAAATACAGAAAAAGAAATTCAAGATCATGTGCATTCATTTTTAAAATCTATTTTAAGAAGAGAGAGGAGGAATCAGGAGCCATGGTACCTTTTAGAGCTTTATTAGGAGAGAGAGAGAGAGAGAGAGAGAGAGAGAGAGAGAGAGAGAGAGAGGAGAGAGAGAGAGAGAGAGAGAAAGAGAGAGAGAGAACCAAAGAGATGTAGAGAGAGACAGAGAGACCTCGCGGAGGGAAAGTACAGAGAGAGTACAGAGAGAGAGCGGGAGGGCACGTCCACTTTTTAGGCTGGGACTCTGTTGCAGACTGATGACATAATAAGGGCAGAATCCTTCCATGAGGGATCTTAAAGGGGGAGTGGAAATTGATGATGGTGGCATTTGATGGCAATTTTAAAGATTATTGAATTTTATATGAGAAATGGTAAATTTTAGACATATGAAGTAGGATATACCTTGTTAAAGGTAACAAAAGTAGGAAAATCAGTTTATGGGAATAATAGAGTGATCTGAGTGAGAACACAAAAATGGCCAGAAATCAAGATTACATAAATAACAAGCATTTACACCTAAACCAGGGTTTCTTAACATTTTTATAGAATGAGCACATTTAGCAGTATGATAAAGTCTGTGATCCTCTTTAAGAATAATTCTTGGGCCTGGCCTGGTGGTGCACACTTTTAATCCCAGCACTTGGGAGTCAGAAGCAGGAAGATCTCTGTGAGTTCAAGGCCAGTCTAGTCTACGTAGTGAATTCCAGGATAGCCAGAACTACATAGTGAGATCCTGTCTCAAAACAGCAAAAAAGAAAACTATATTCTTTAATACAATAATGCATGAGACTTTAAAATATGCTAAATGACAGCAGATTTAAATTTATGTCAAGTCATTATAAAAGCTTATTTGTAAAAAATAAGTTTATCTGTATGAAGGTTACTGTCATTGAGTATGAACAAGAGCAATACATTTGACAGGCGAATGTGCACATCATGTAAGACATTTAGTGGAGGTCTAGTTTTTATTTGCTTGCTTGCTTGTCTGTAAGGATTGATAATCTAGATTCTTAAACATATATTACCATAGATGTAATTAAAGTTTCCATAGCTTACTGAACAAGAAATGGATGAATTCTCTCAAATAATATAGCTGAGTTAGTTTAGGAAGCCATAAGAAATTAACCTATGCTGAGTGATGTTTAAAACTGACAGTATTCCTCACTTATTTTTAGAGATTGGAAATCCAAGATCAGGATGTCAGAAGATCAAATTGCTACAATAAGAATCTTTTGCCAGGATATACATTTCTGATACGTTGATATATGTTCATATTATAGGGAGAGAGAAAGAAAACTCATTTGTGTCTTTAAAAATTGTGTGTGTATGTGTATGTGGGTGTGTAGATAAAAGTGTTCAGAGCTCAGAGGGAAACTTGTGGGAGTCAGTTCTCTCCTCCTACTGTGGATTCTGGGGATTAAACTCAGGTCACTCTTCTATTGCTGTGAAGAGACACCAAGGCCAAGGCAATTCTTTTTTTTTTCTTCATTTTTTTTATTTAAAAGGTTTTTTTCTTTTCATTTTACATACCAATTTCATTTCTCCTTTCCTCCCCTCCTCCCACCTCTCCCCCAACCCCACCCCCATCCACTCCTCAGAGAGGGTAAGGCCACCCATGGGGAGTCAACAAAAGTCTGGCACATCAAGTTGAGGCAGGTCCAAGCCCCTCCCCCTTGCATCAAGGCTGAGCAAGGTATCCCTCCACAGGGAATGGACTCCAACAACCCAGTTCATGCACTAGGGATAAATCCTAGTCCCACTGCCAGGGGCCCCATAAACTGCCCAAGGCACACAACTGTCACCTGTGGGTGGGCCCAAAACAGCTGGACCACATAGCTGCCATGACAGGCTTAGAAGCCCAAACACAGCTTCTGGCAAGCAACACCTGGGCCCAGGAAAGGGAAATACCTGACATTCCAAACAAATCCCTATACCCCTAGACAAATGTCAGCCAATCAGGGTCCTAAACCTGGAAATCCCCTCACCCCAACCTCTGCTATGATAAAACCCCACCTTGCCTGAGCTCTGGGCTCTCTGCCCTCATCACTGCTTCGGACAGAGAGCCCAAGCTCCGGCTTGAAAATAAAGGCTCTTTGCTTTTACATACAGGATTCGGTCTCCTTGGTGGTCTTTTGGGGGGTCCCTGCAATCTGGACATAACACACCCACATTCAGAGGGCCTAGTTAGTGTTGGTTATTTTGCGGCACTCTTACCCTGCAAGGAAACGTCACGACACACGACAGAATCCGCTAATAAGAGTTTTATTAAGATGAAAGGGACAGAGAGTGCCCAGGCCTGTGGAAGACATGTATGTAGAGATGAAGAAGAAGGAGCTGGGAATATGGCACCAGCTTATAAAGGCTGGGCATGCACAGGTCGACGTAACTACTCCACTCATGTGTTTAGATCACATGGCTACGTTGTGCGCTTATGTAACCATGCAAAGTCACAGATCCTGGTCACGCAAGACGCCTTGACCCGGAAATGGCTATCTTGACCTGGAACTGGCTAGGCAGAAGTGTCCAGGTCCACTGGGCATATGCAAACACGCCCAACCATGGGGGCATGTTGTGAACCCATCAGTTAGGTCTTATGCAGGTTCTGCAGATGTCAGTCCAGAGTCCGTGAGCTCCCACTAGCTCAGGTCAGCTCACTTTGTGGGTTTTCCCATCATGATCTTGACCCCCTTGCTCATACAATCCCTTCTCCTTCCCTTGACTGGATTCCAGGAGCTTGGCCCAGTGCTTGGCTGTGGATCTCTGCATCTGCTTCCATCAGTCACTGGATGAAGGTTCTATGATGACAATTAGGGTATTCACCAATCTGATTATAGGGGAAGGCCAGTGCAGGCACCCTCTCCACTACTGCTTGGAATCTTAGCTGGGATCATCCTTGTGGATTCCTGGGAATATTCCTAGCACCAGGTTTCTCCCTAACCTGTAATGGCCCTGTCAGATACCTCTTTCGGTTGCTCTCCCTCTCCCCACAAGAGATCTTATCTATTTATTTCCCCTTCCTAGGGGCATCCATGCATGTCTCTCTTAGGGTCTGTTGTGATTTAAAAACGCCAAGGAGTCACACCATACATACAACAGGGCTCACATGGGAGGTTTGTGTGGGAAGAGCAGAGAAGGGGGCAGAGACCAGTCCCTGGGGACTAGATCAAAGGAAGAGAAAAAGAAAAAAGA
>CABHPH010123232.1:0-15999 GCA_902168325.1 Peromyscus nudipes
TCTGTGTGTGTGTGTGTCTGTGTGTGTCTGTGTTTGTGTGTGTCTGTGTGTGTGTCTGTGTGTCTCTGTGTGTGTGTGTCTGTGTGTGTGTCTATGTGTCTGTGTGTCTGTGTTTGTGGGGAGGGGAGAGAACATACTCCTATAAACACTTTGAGGTAAAGTCACCAGGAAATATTGCAGACATCCAGCTTTTAAAATATGTTTACCATAGCTACAGAAGGGCATCTAAGGGAAACCGGCTGTTAAGTACATGTAAAGCTTCATTCTTAAGCTAACTGGCCTTATCCGAGGAGTCCTGTATTAAAAACAACAAACATCAAAGGAAGTCTTGCTAACTCCTTGTCATCCTGAAAAGAAGGTTTCCTCTGAAGTTTAGATTTGTTCCATGGCCTGGGAGGGATTTTCATTGTAAGCCTGAGAGCAAAGTAATATTTCTGTGGCTGAAGCAAAAACACAACAGCTCAAGCTAAAAGGCACATCTTATTTCCAAGAATGTGTTGACTTTCCTTCTCCCTTCCTCTGCCACTCACAACGCTGCTTTGTTTGAAGGACAGTCAGTGCCAAACTAAACCGAAAGCTGACATGGAAATTAATATTCCTATGGCCACAACACCTTGTACCAGGGCCTCCTGCCTTGCTACACCCAGTTTCTCCCTGCCATGCCACCAAATCCAGAAGCTCAGTTGAGTTCAAATCTAGGCTGGGGTCTGGATCCCAAACCAAACTGACAGTTGAGTTCCATCTAAAGCAGCTTAACATATGCTTTTCTAAGCCATAAGATAAATGTATTCCTTCAAGTACTATTGGCTGCAGTACTGAGTACCATGTACCAACCACTGCTGCTAAGCCCTTGCTACCCACTGCTGCTAAGCCCTTGCTACCCGCTACCTCCTGCCTACATCACAAAGCTCCTATTATGAGCTCAAACCTACTACTCTCCTCAGTTTACAGGTGAAAACCCAGGTTCAAAGCGGCTGGGTAACTTGCCGAAGACTAAGCCCAGCATACCTCTGCTTCCTTCATCAGACACAGGACGCGCTCTGAAATAAGACATGACTAATATAAAAACCAGCAGCTATCTTGAGTCAGATGGAGCCAAGATTGTTCCAGCTCAGACTCTGAATCACAAATAGGTGCTCTGCAGAGTCCCTGAAGGGCCTGCTGCCCCCAGTCCCACCATGCTCTTGGGGAGGGAGAACTTCTGCTTTCGCCTTTGCTCTAACACCCAATCACTTACGTAGTAACACCGTCTCTGAGTGGTAAGGCAGAGACTCCAACCTTTCTCTTTTTCTAGTGCCATCTGTTATTTTCTCCGCATTTTGGGCAAGAAGAATATACTCGATCCCAAAAATGTAAGAAAATATTTTCCTTAAATATTTTGCTACTTACCTTGGGTAACATTTAGTACAGATTTGTGTCTCTTTCCTATCAAATTCCTGTAACCTTCAAGATTAGGTTTAAATGGTTTTCTTTGGCAGACATCAGGCACGGGAAACATCATAAACAAGAACTCACTTTTAAGTCAGATGTCCTCTGTGGCACCCCAATCCCTTTACCCTATTAAACCCTCAAACAAAATCTTAACTCATTCCCCACTGCCTTGCAAACATGAAATATCTGCTACACACCAAGCCCAATAAGATCATCTTCTGAACAAGGCTTGTTTCCTATTCCCTGCCAACCTTTGAACATTAAAGCTATTTCCTCTACTCAAAGTCCACCTTCACCCCAACTCAGTGACAATGTTCTCCCTCCCACATCCCAGCCCTCTAACATTAGTACTTGTAGTCTGACTACCTTCTGATATTAACTTAGACCATCAGTCAGTTACTGGAGTACCTTACTCACCTACTCTACATCCTGATGTCTAGATGTTCAGAAACTACTGAAGAGCCTGTGGGGCAGGGCCACTGCACCTCCTTTTAAACCCTCTGGGCACCTAGGACATAATGCTTAATTGATGACCTCATCCAGTTTTCAGCCAATCCCTGTTCAGCACAGGGCTCAGTAAGATCATGGCTGGTCTAGGAGTAACAGCTTATTTAGTTACTCAAGGACTAACTACTTAAATTAAATAAAAACTGTCTAAATTATTCTAGTATTACACTGTCACAAAACAGATAAATTAATCTGAGCTACATAATGTCTACATAATGTCTTCAGGCATTCCTATTCTGTCTTTGAAACCAGTAAAAAAGTCAGAGTATATTTTATCTCCTATTCACATAATAACCTTAGCATTTCTACTTCCTTATCCTTTTTCTAACATGCCTTCACTTTCCCTTGGCTAAACACATAGGATAAAATTTAAAAACACCTCCCAGTTATTTTCTTAAAATTTAATATTGGGTGTTATACCATCTTATACATTATAATTTCATCAACTGCTCAACATATGCAGTTAAAGCTTACTTTCCTGAATGGTTATATCTTCTTATTCCTTATTATGTTTTGCATGTTCCCACTATTTCTTCTTTAATTGTCTTTTCTATGTCTGTCTTTTCTATTTACTTGTAACTTATTGAGACAGGGTCTCAGTATGTTGTCCTAGCTAGCCTGAACTTGCTATGTAGACCAGACTGGCTTCAAACTTAGGAAGATCTTCCTGCCTCTGTCTTTTGAGTGCTGGGATTAAAGGCATGTACCACCACACCTGGCCTTGTAGTGATATATTGTGTACCCTAATAAACTTGCCTGGAGATCAGAGGACAGAGCCAGCCACTAGATTAGACACAGAGGCCAGACAATGGTGGCACACACCTTTAATCCTATCACTCAGAAGGCAGAGATCGATCTGGATCTCTGTGAGTTCAAGGCCACTGTGGAAACAGAGCCAGGGAGTGGTAGCACACACCTTTAATCCCAGTACTGGGAAGCACACACATCTTTAATCCCAGGAAGTGATGGCAGGGTGAAGAAAGGTATACAAGGCATGAGGAAACAGGAACTAAGGCAGAGGATTTTAGTCAGAGGATTCGTGGAGTTGGTGAGGTAATAGGTGGTGGCTGTGGCTTGCTTTGCTTCTCTGATCTTTCAGCTTTCACCCTAATATCTGGGTCTGTATTTTTTATTAAAAGACCATCTTAGATTCAAAGAACATGACCTTAATTATTTTTATGTGTGTGAGTGTTTAGCCTGCATATATGTACCTCTTTGAGCTTCGTTGAGATCACAAAAAGAAGACAAATAACTATCTAGTATTTTTAAGAGAACAAACCTTATTGAATGTTTAAAGGCTTCATGTTGACATTCTTTTTTTTTCTAGTTTTTTGAGATAGAGTTTCACTGTGTAACAGCCCTAGCTGTCCTAGAACTTGCTCTGTAGACCAAGCTGGCCTTAAACTCACAGAGATCCACCTGCTTCTGCCTCCCAAGTGCTGGGATTACCTCCCAAGAGCTGGAATTAAAGGCCACCAACCCCCACCCACACCCCGCCACCCCACCACCACCACCCCAGCCATATTAACGTTCTTAAGTTGAAGATGATACTGAATTTTAATAAATTTAGCCTGTATTCTGTCTGTATTATCACCTTTTCTTTCCAACCAAACACAGAGAGAGGTGGTTTTGTTTAACTGTATACTCCGAGGTATAGTATTTTCTACCCAAAGTAGGTGCTGCAGAAGTGTGTGTGTGTGTGTGTGTGTGTGTGTGTGTGTGTGTGTGTGTGTTTAACCCCAGCTGTTCTGGGCAAGACACATACTACTCATCCTTGTGCTTCCCAGGAATGCTGTCCCCTCACATATGCCCTTACATGAGGCCTTCTGGAACATCCTCATCCTAGCCTGAGCCAGGCTCTCTGTTGGGAGCTGGAAATATAAAGATGGAAATATAAATATAAAGAACCTGGCACAATACAGGCCTTTACAGTCTATTAGGGGTCAGACATAAGTCAAGGACAATGGCAATAACCGTGATGTGTATGTAGTAATTAAGATGTATGTGAATTGTGCTGTGGGAGGCAAAAGAAGGGAAGTAAACTCCCTCTGACTGACTGAGCTGGGGCTTCTCAGGAGCTACGGTTTTCAACTGGCCAAGAAAAGAGGGAGGGATTTGTGAAGGAATTTTGTGTGTACAAAATCATGAAAGTGTCAAAGGAAGGGATGAAACTCAGTGTGTTGGGAATGAAGAGTAATGAGATGAATGTCCCAAAGTAGGCTGAAGGCAGATGTGGGCTTGCTTGTGAAGGAACAGTATGATGTGTCAGGTCATACCGAGCAACGACTGTTCGCTAGGCCAAGTCCGAGCCAGAGCCAGTGCCACTGGAGGAGTTATTTTAGGAAGCCAACAACCTGGTAAAAAATATATTATTATTTCGCCTTTACCTCCCCCTGCCTACAAAGAGAGAGAGAGAGAGAAAGAAGCAGAGAGACAAAGACACAGACAGAGACACAGAGTTCATGTATTCACTTTGGATCTTCTGACCCTTGTTTATTTATTCAACTTTGTTTACTATGACTCTCTTGAACACCCACCAGGCCCCCCCCAACCTAACAGTGAACCCCAGTTTATGTCATTTCTTTTACCTGAAAATAGATCAAAGCTAATTCTTTCCACCCGACCCCCTTCCTCTGGCCTCCTAGAGTCCACAGAAACTAGATTGTAGTTTATGGTGTTTTGTTGCTATTGGTGTATTGTTCTCCAGATGTCTGAGCCATCCCTCTCTCCTATATGCACATAAATTCTCTGGGAAGTGGATGCAAGCTCTATAAGATCAAATGAACCACATTCCTTGCTCAACACTGTATCACTGATGCTACCATTATTCGATCTGAACAACAAAGATTCTCCGAACACATTCAATGGTCATTAAGTACATTTTTCGTTTGATGTGATTTTTTTTAAATTTTTTTACTGAAGCTTTTCAATTGTCTAGAGCAATATAAGGCATATAGTAGATGCTCAATATGTATTTGTCAAATTAATTATAAAAATGACTATCAAGATATTAGGGATTTTATCTGTTTTATCCACCATTCTGCCCAGCACTCTTTCACATTAGGTACTTGAAAATTGTATTAAATAAGGAGGCAAAATTGTGTCCTTTACTTTCTTATATAGTGCCACACTTTTGAACCATGGTAGATATTCAATACATATATGTAATTGGTGGTTTAAAAATGAAATAGATTTAAGGTTTACTATTGAACTTTGTAAAATTATGGACCCAATTCTTCCCTTGATAATCAAGATATTATAAATGTACTTATACACACAGAGCAATTTTTTTTCATCTACAACTACTGATTTTTTTCTTTGTGAAAGAATACTGATTCTTAGTCAGTATGGTGGTGTATGCCTTTAATCCCAGTACTCAGGAGGCAGAGGCAGGTAGATCTCTGAGTTCGAGGCCAGCCTGGTCTATGGAGTGAGTTCCAGGACAGCCAGGGCTATACAGAGAAACCTTGTCTTGAAACCCCCCCCCAAAAATACCGATTCTTTCACAATTTTATATACATATAAAATGTACTTTGTCACACACACACACAAGTTATTTACATGCAGCCTACGGAACCCATTTAGTGTGCTCTTATAGGCACATATTTGGGGCTGAACACTTGGGATAAAATAAGAGGCTATGAATTTGAGAGGGAGTTGTGAGGACATGGAAGGAGTTCAAAAGATGGCAGGGAGGAGTGGGAATTAACGTAAATGCAGAGCTCATACTGGCAATTCTCAAAACAGAAAACTGAGTTTTTCTTTCTTTTTTAAGGAAAGGGATGTACTTGGGTCATATTACCTCTCCTATCACCTCACCAGACACCAAATGACACCAAATTCCTCTTTGTTCCCAGCAAGTCCCCACTCTACTTTTTTGTGCATTTAATTAGGGTTGCCTACATGAGCATGAGTGGGAAGGTATTGATGAACGAGGGCAGCTAACCAGTGACTGCACCACTGGAGAATGTGACTTCCTCTCCCCAGTAACCAGTAACCCGACAAGTCCCTCCCCTCCCATGATGGGATATCAATGAGCCCACTCGCATGCAGGACTTGTGCATGCAGCCACTGTTACTGTGAATTCATGAGGTCAAAAGCAATGTCACATCCGAAAGAAATGTCACAGAAATCGCTGATTTGTTTTCTTCTGAGACATAATCTATCTATCCCAGGTTATCTTGGAACTTACTCTGCAGTTTAGGCTAATCTGGAACTTACAATTCCCCTGCTTCAGCCTCCCAAGTGCTGGAAATTTAGGTCTATACCACCAGATCCATCTAAACTGAATTTTCAAGAGATAGAAATGGTAACTGTGAGTAGATAATGGGTATAGGGTGGTCTATACTGTATAAGAATAATGTAAGAATTATTCCATACTATGTAAGAATAATACCAGACAATAAGATGAAGAAAGCTTGCTTAGTGAATAAAAGAATAGCCCTTCATCTGAGACCACTGGAAAACAGTTTAGCAACGTGTATCATCTTGCCATGCATAGATTATTTAGATTTACTTAAAGAGCCTTCCAGAAAAGCCTCACTAGATATACTTTCCTTCCATTCACAGTATGGGAAATTAATTTTGGTTCTTCAGGCAAGTGTTGATAAGGGAGGGGTATACTTCAGTGATAGGGTGCTCACATGGCTCTCTCTCTCTCTCTCTCTCTCTCTCTCTCTCACACACACACACACACACACACACACACAATGCATGATACTTTTTGTAAACACAACCTTATCATAAATTTATGACCAAAAATGTTGTTTGTTTTTTTAAAGAGGAAGAAAAAGAATAAAAAGTTGGGTGGGGAAGATCTGGGAGGAATTGGGGGAGGGGAAAACAATACTATGATGTATTGTACAAAAGAATTTCTAAAAGTACAAGAACAACAAAGAAGTTAAGTCGTTGAAAGAAGGTTTCAAAGTGTATCTGACCCTGTATCATGCAACTGTGAATTTGAGAGAACTAAAGAATTATAGGGAAAAATTCCTGGGGAAAAGCTAAAGTCGGTTACATGCGTCTCCTCTCCGGAGTTGGTGAAATTCCTTTTCATTCAGTCCTGATGTCATGCTGAGTCATAAAACGTAGTGTTCCTCTGAACACATCTCTGGTAGTCCTCTGGTAGTCATCACTACACTCAGAGCTTGAGGCCAGTGTCATTCACACTCCCCCTATTCTGCAGCAGACAACCCCAGCTCCTCTGATCCTCCTGCCCTCCCCCCTTCTAAAACTCTTTTCTTGAGGAGTAAAAACTATAGCTTTGGGGATAATATAGCTTTAAGACAACTTTTGGCAGATGTGAATGTCCCAACATCTGGGCAGTGTTACCAGAATCCCGGAGGCCCTGACAGACCAGGAGCCACTGGTTCTAGGAATGTTAAAGTAGAAGGGTTTTTTCCCCCGACTGATGAGAGGAGCAGAGAGCAAGGAGAAAGAAGAGAGAGAAGAAGACTGCAGAAAATAAAATAAAAATCAGGTAAGGACTGCACTTAATTCCTCACACTGTACTGCCCCATTTCACAGCCGTGGAGAGGTCAAAAGACTCGAGACTTTAGCTGCTATGGCTGGAGGTGGAGGGGAGGGAAACTTTTTAATGAAATTGGACCATATGCTGTTTTCATTTGTGCTGGCTGCAGATGCATGTTCCTGCTCTCTTCTCAGCTTCCAGCAGAAGGATGGCTCCCTCCGGTGAGTCAAATTTTTCAGTCTGAGACTGGGGAGAAGGTGGGCAGGAGAAAGGTCATAGGCTCTAAGAGTCTGGGGGCTGACACAGGAAAACCTTTATTCCACTGCGAAGGGAATAATATGGGAGAAGTGTTAGTGATTAGCTCATTTCCCTGGCTCTTTTTAAACACGTTTTCTGTTCCCACTTGGTGCTTTAATCATCTATTTCCTTAAAATTTTCTTCTCCTGATAGCATCCTTACTACAGCTTTCCATTTTCTTCATCTCTATTCCTTACTCCCACTTTTCCCTCTCTCCTACTTCATAGACACCCCAGATCTAAAAATCAAGGAGTAATGACTTGGAAAATTAGTTTTTGGCTTTATTGGATGGTTCTTTAAGGACCCTGCCCAGAACCTGCCATTGTTTTTTGTTTCTCCGTTTCTGAGACCAACTCCTCCTCTGAGCCTGGCATTGCATGGAAAGCATGTGGATGAACGGATGCTTGTGGAAAGGTCCAGTGACTAGTTTCTATTGATGGGCAGCAAGTTTTAGTGCTGCTGCTTGGGGAGTATTTGTCCAGGGGCACCACAGAATTCTCTCATCTCATCTCATTAGTGTGAAAGATTTCCCCAGAAAGGAAAATGAGTTAGCAATAGGAGCTTGCTCATATTTTCCTTGTGGGCCTCATTAGGTACTCTTCAACCTCTCTGCTTTCCTGCTAGTTCAGCAGGACAAGACTGGAGGGGTAGGCTGGACTTGAAAGCCAGAAGTGACTGTCAAACCACTAAGCCTCAAAACCCAAAGCTAAGAGGAGAACAGAACTATAGTTAGTGCCTGGAAACGCCCTGTCTTGTCCGATATGAGGCTAGTAATAATAATGTGAAAACACACTGATTGTTTCCCTCTGTAGCAGGCAATAATAGATCCCATGAGGTGGATACTATTTTTCTTGTTCTATATGTGAAGAGACAGAGGCTTAGAGAAGTTACCTCATTTGCATATTGGTAATAGAACTGGATTCATATCCAGATCTGCCTCACTCTGGAGCTCAAGGTCTTAGACCATATATATTAATGCTTTCCCAGATTTGTGCTTAAGAAACACTGAGTGGACAAAATCCCTAACTAGTAGCCTTTGGATTTCCGAAATTCCCTCCTAGTTCCGTGTGACTTTATGTCAGCATTTCCCTGGTCTTGGAACTTCAATGTCCCTCCCTGTGACTTGGACCATGCAATATTCACACTGGATGGTACCAGAGTAAGTTGAGGATTCCTTGCTTGATGCCCTCCTTTTCCTGCTTGAAGGAAAGAGGAGCATAAATCCAAATAAGTCTTTTTATCATATGAAATAGGAAAGGTTTATGAGCCAGATTATACAACTGGAATTGATTAATGTTAACATTTTCTTCCTCACAGATCCCATATATCTGCTTCTTCTCACTTTTGGGAGTTCATAGCTGGCACAGTTCTGAAAGTCGTTTTCCTTTACTCTGATACTTCTGGCCATATAGCCCTATTCTTGTCTCCTGAAGCTTCCCTGTTAAGGATGGCTGGTCAACTGACTCAAAGAGTTGCTCTCTCCCTGCTGCTCTTCCTAACACCAGCAGTGCTATCAACATGGTATGCAGGTAAGGTCTGTGGGCCATTTTGTCCATCCCTTCTACGGAGGTCACGAACTCCACCAAGACATAGAAGAGGGAAGAACGAGACGACAATGAGAGATCCCTAACTTAGACCCAGAAAAAAACCGTTAGGTGGCAATAAAGATGACTAAATATTAAAAAGGGCTACCGACCAAGACCCATGAGGCACCCTAGCAAGAGCTATTTGATAATGCACTGTGCTAACACAGAAATGAAAGAGTGAGATGGCGTGGCCTTTGAGGCCAGGCTTCCTATTCCCTTTTCTCCACTTGCCCTTTTCACTTAACTTCCTGACGACAATGGGGTTTTTAGGTTTGCCTGTGTGTTTGGTTGTTTTGTTATATGTTTTGCTTTCTACGCAGGGAGTTGAATGTTGAGTTTCCCAAATGCTAGGCAAGTTCTCTACCACCGAACTCTATCCACAGCCCACTGACAACTTCTTAGATGTTTTTAATAAGCCAAAGATTCATTAATATTAATTCTTTCCTGAGTCAAATATTCTTGTCAAGACTACAAAATAGAACTCAGATCATGTATTTCTTTCGGAAAAATATAAGGGAGACAGACAGTCTACTAAGGGGGAACAAGACTCCACCAGACTCCCCCCACCTTTTTTTCTTTCTTTCTACCTCCCAGAGTGTCTATAGGATTCGTATAGCCTTTTTGCTAACACAGTCAATGACAGTACAGATCACATTCTCTTAATTAGGAACGCCATTCTCTTTGTATTTGTTCCTTATTTCAGAAAGGATGCAGCTTTCTGGAATCCTGAATATTTCACTCTGCACCCCTGGGAGACATATCGAGCCAACAAGAATGGTCTGAGGAGGAGAGGGGGGTAGAACACAAGACGGGACAAGGAAAGGATACTGAACCACCATAGAGAGGTTTTTGATTGGGTTCCAGTGGCATTTCAAGTGCTAAGAATACTCTGTGGCCTGCAGTGTCTGCCCTCATAGGGGCTGGAGAGAGTGGGGGAATGAGACAGTCCCAACCAATGGGGTTAGGAAAATATCCAGAGATGAGTAAATAACAAACTGCAACCATCACAGCCACCGCCATTGCAGCTAAAATTTTCCACATCCCCCTAGCTCCTGGTAAAGGCCTTTGGCAGCAGCTCTGTTTGTCTGGAACAGCTGCATCCAGCTTTCAAACAAGTATGCAGGCTTCTTCCCCTCTTTGGCTTAACCTGGCCTAGTAGGGGGTAAAGCACAAGGGCTGACATTCAGCTGAAGAAATTCCAATCAAGCTCTTGGCAGAGGCACACTGTTTGGGGTTAAAAGAGCCCCAAGTCTTCAGGAGATAAATATACAGCTGTTCTCCCCAAACCTCCGCTGGCTTCAATCCAAGTATAGAAGAGCAAAACCTACCCCAAAGCCCACAGAACTAAGGGAGAGAGAGGAGATCCAACGGGTCAAAACCCAATTCTGAACATCTGTATTTAACTCATTAAAGCCTGAAATGTTAGAGTTTTTCAGACAAGGCATTACAAACACTTACCTTCATGTGAGGTTCTCAGAGGGCTGTTTGCAAATCAGACGCTCCTCACTTCTCCACGAATCACCACAGTCAACACTGCTTGTGAGGAACCCAAGCTGCTAAGTCTTTGGCAGCCCTACAAGCCTTCTTAGAAGGCTGCATGATGGTAGATACTTGGAGATTTAATGATTCTTCCTTCAATGCTGGCTCAAACACTGGGGTGGTGTCCATTTGCCCATTCATTCATTCATTCATTCATTCACTCAACAAATATGTGTTGAACTTTGCCTATACTCCCAAGGAGTGTTTCGTTCTCTTGTGTGGCTTTGTTCTCAAATGGGAAAGGCACAAAGAAAACAGCCAAGTGTGGACTCAGGGCAAGTGAGAAAATGCATCCAGGAATAGTCAACAGAGAATAGAAAACGTTAGAGACTATACATGAAGATGAGTGGGTTAAAAAGTGTGTACTGTAGTATTTGTCTTCAGAGGGCAGACATTAACGTGGCTCTTAACATCATTTTCAACTATGAAGTATCTTTCCAACCATACATTCATGAAAGGCTGGACTTAGAGGGTCCTACTTGGCTGTGGAATTTGAAGGAACCCAGTAACAGAAGACACATGTAAGCAGCCATTGACTGATGCAAAGGGACTGAGAAATGTTCAAGCAAATGGAATGATACAGAGGCTGTGTCCTTCTGCATAGTTTCATTCTTATAGCCCACTTCAGTATCCCAAAATGTGCATAAAATATTCGAAAGTAGGCCACTAGGAGACTTGGGAAAGTTTAAGTGGTTAACTAGCCCAAGCCCATTCCTGGTACGAAGAAAACCTAGCTCTGGTTTAGCTACCTCCGCACGCTGGTGGAGACTGTAATTATGTGATTGAGTCTTCCCCTCAGTTCTCCCACATCCCCTGTAATTCTGGAATAGTATAAAATGCACGGTGGTCTATGGTCTCCCCCACCCCACCCCATTGCCACAGTAAAAATGCTAGACTGCAAGACAGATTTGGGTTCTTTATCCCTTCTGGACATAGTCAAAATGTCTCCTCTACCACCATTTGAATCTTAGTATCTGACTCTAGTCCATAGGGCTCAAACAGACCGGGCTGGGAGGTCTACTCTGCAATGTACAATCTAGGAGGACTTGGGCACTCCCTTTATTCCTCTGAGTCAGCCTCTGTGTCTATATGTAGGAGAGCATTATTGGTGTGTACCCAACTGAGATGTTATGGCAACGTAATGAGCTAGCATATGCTCTACATAGTAAGAGCTAAGTTGTCACTGTCATTACTTTATCCAGACATAGGCCTAGGACACCCTGCTTTCTCTTCTGGTGAACAGCTGGTCCCTGATGAGCCTTTCTTCCCAAGCTAGCTCTGCAATAAGCATGGGGAGGCCTAATACTTTAGGGAAGCAAGCACATCTGGCCTCCTGTTTACAGGAGCTGTGAGGGGTTGAGGCTAACACTAAACTAAAACAGCTGACAAGGAGTCCATGCTGCACAAACAAACCTCCCCTGTGGGAAAGAGAAGAGGGGACCTAAGGAGAAGTAGAGGCAAGTCAGACAAACTGAAATGTGAAAAGAGCCAAACTGGAGAGAAAAAGTGAACCCTTTCCTCTGGAATGAGGGTAAACCAATATGGACATGATTTCATAAGACAAACTTGCAATCTGATTCATCTCCATGTTTACCAAGTTGGACTGACATCCACGCCCACCCCCCTGACACACACACACACACACACACACACACTCCTAGCCTGGGCCCTGGGGAAGCAGGGAGCTGCATCATCTTGCCCTCTGCTCCACCCTGTAGTGCAGGAGTCCCTGTGCCTCTGGCCAAGAAAAGACCACAGGCTTACATTCTGTGTGTTTACATAGGTCAAAGGGCTCCAGCTCGAAAGCCCAGCCCAGTCCTGGAAGTACAAAGGCTCTCCTGGAAATGGAGAATTGTCTGCAGACTCCAACAGGCTGGCTGCCCTGTCCCTGAACATGCATTAGAGCACATGGGCATTAGAGAAGGCCTTCCGGAAACTTTGCTACGGAAAGAACTAAATTGTTTTCCAATTAGTTCACATTCATGACCGATTTCCTGTTTAGTCTCCCCGACAGCCGCAGACCTGCCACCACCAGGAACTGGGCCACTTAACTGAATGGAAGTAGATAGACTGGGAATGTTTTCTAGTTCAGCAGCTCACTGCTAATGCTGTTCCTGACCGGAAGGAGAGGAAATTATCCCAAGGACTCTGCTTTGGGAGACGGAGCTTACTGTGAGAACGGTAGAGGGTACATGTAGGGGGCCCTAAGTTTAATCACTAGCACTGAGAGAAAAAAACAAAAACAAAAAACTCTGACTTCTCTTTTTACTCCAAGGCAGAATAAAGTGCTTATGAAAGAATTCTCATTCCCTTTTGCCCTTTAAGCCATCCATCTCCGCCTTGGCATGCCACAGCAGCAATAACAATCAGGTGCTTACTATGCCCTGTAGGCTAATGAGAGAGCTTGAAATACTGTTTCCCTTTGAGAACCGTGTACATGCCTGTCATTGGAGAAGACACTTAGCGCTATTATTTCCTCAGAACTGAGACAACAGTCCATCCCCAGAGCTTGGCTATCAGTGTCTCACCAAGACTAGTGAGCTTCATCAAGGGAGTGGGCCGTTTGTAGTCTAGATTGGCAGGATTGATAGGTGGTTAAGAAGTCCAATTCTGCCGAGCGGTGGTGGCGCACGCCTTTAATCCCAGCACTCGGGAGGCAGAGGCAGGCGGATCTCTGTGAGTTCGAGGCCAGCCTGGGCTACCAAGTGAGTTCCGGAGCAAAGCTACACAGAGAAACCCTGTCTCGAAAAACCAAAAAAAAAAAAAAAAAAAAAAAAAAGCCCAATTCTTTTGTTTTGAAAGTCTCCTAGTACATCCAGATGTACTTACCCCTCCGATGTTGCTGTCTGTGTACCTCATGTGATCAAGCTCACCCACAGTAGTTCTACAGTTTTACGAATCACTTGGAAGCGCTATCATGAAGTGCCAGGTCCTCAGAAAAACACAGGGGTTAGGGTACTGGGAAGAACTTGAGTGAGAATTGAATATACTTTTATACTCTGCTCCTCGTTCTAGGCTCAGGCCACTATCCAGATGAAAGCTACAATGAAGTGTATGCAGAAGAGGTCCCAGCTGCCCGCACCCTGGACTACAGAGGTAATTCTCATGTTTCTCAAGCTCGGGAAGGAAGGTTTCTTGACTAAGACCCGGATCTTCCCAGTAACAGCCTCATCCATGCTTAGCTCATATGCGTCTGAACTGCAGCTCATAGAATCATCAAGAGCTATGATTTTCATCGTTGTTTTCTTTTGTTTTTGTTTGTTCCTATGTTTGTTTTTAGGCATGCACTCTAGCACTGAGCCCAAGCCCTCTTGCTTTCTTCACTTCTTTCTTGAGACAGGGTCTCACTATGTATCCCTGGACAGCTTTAAACTCAAGACCCTTCTGCCTCAGCCTCTTCAGCACTGCAGTTACATATGTGCACCTCCACACACAGCAAGTGTGGTATGATTTCTAATTACAAACTTGGTTACTGACTTGCTCTGTGGTTTCCCTTCCCTGGCCTGAAGGATGCTCATCTATTATGAGTCATTAAGCATGGACTGAGTATCTGCTCTATGCCTATTCCTGTGCAGAGTAAGTCTATGGGAAATACAAGGGCTACTACAAGTTCTGCCCCCCTGGACAGGCTTGCATTATATTGGGCATGAAGTGAGAATAAAATTAACACGTGCAAAGCCAATAAGTGTGAAACTGTGTGGTAGCCATAAATGTAGTAGGAATATAAGACGAAGAATTCAGGAAAGTGGTCATGCATGAAAGATGATATTCAGGATAGGCTGCGAATGATGAGCAGACTGTTATGAACTGGGAAAGGTAATAGGCAGACATTTTCCAAAGCCGATGGCCAGAGATATTAAGATAAAGCCAAATTCACTGCCCTAGGGGACTAAGAAGAAATTACACTAACTTGCAGGGGTGGAATATGGGTGCAGTAGTAGAAAATAAGAGAAGAGTTGAAGAATGTAAAGAGTAAATTAGGAAAGGCCCAAAGACCTAGGGGTCTTGTTTGTTTGTTTATTTGTTTGTTTGTTTGTTTGTTTGAGACAGGGTTTCTCTGTGTAGTTTTGGTGCCTGTCCTGGATCTCGCTCTGTAGACCAGGCTGCTTTGAACTCTCAGAGATCTACCTGGCTCTGCCTCCCGAGTGCTGGGGTTAAAGGCATGCACCACTGCTGCCCCACTCTTGGGGGGTCTTTCTAAGCAGAGTCAGAAAGAATGCTGAATAGTAATTCCTTTATTGGATAGCAAGTTAGTTCAGGTGATGTCAAATATGGCTTCAATTTACGATTATCTCTGTCCATGCTTTCCTGGGCATACATAAGAGTTTAGCTGTTATGCTCTAAAGAGTGGTCATATGGTTTTTCACAGGTGAGTGCCACTGTAAAAGGTATTTCAGAACACTAACTAGGTTATTCTGTTTACAAAATATGAGTTGGAAGAAGTAAAGCCTGAGTTGGGGAGAGTTTCCAGGAATCAATTACAGAAATGTTAGGTAGAAACATTCGATTCTGGGGGCAAATAAATGTAGAGTAAGGATGGACTCCAGAGGGACTAGAGGTGTAGCTCAGCAGCAGAGTGAACGCATGGAGTATAGAAAGCTCTCCTGGGTTGGAGTCCCAGCATCACAATGAAAGGATCTATTCCAGAGAGGTTTCAAAGGAGATGATAAGATTCGGTGCAGATTTGATGTGCTAAGGGATCAAGAAACTAATGTCTGAAAGACTCCAATCTGAATACCAAGGAGGACTCTAAAAATCCTTTCAGAAGGACAAAGTTTGAAAAGTAAACTAGGAGCCGATGACATGGCTCAATTGGTAAAAAGAGCCTGCTGATAACCTGAGTTCAACCCTGGCACCACACGGGACAAGGACACACAGACACAACTACATGTGTGAGCATGCACTTGTGTGGATGTACACACACACACACACACACACACACACACAGAAAAAAAGAAAACTAATTTGGAAGGTTGCTGGGTAGATGGTTGAAAGAGAGAGAGGGAGGAAGTTTTGTGAGCACCCAGCTTAAATTAAAAGGCTCTCTGAAGAGAGAGAGATCCAAGGTCAGTGCCTTAGAAGACATTGTTATATATGAGTAGGAGAAAAATAGACATCAAATGAGAGAGAGAGAGAGAGAGAGAGAGAGAGAGAGAGAGAGAGAGAGAG
>CABHPH010123233.1:0-48409 GCA_902168325.1 Peromyscus nudipes
TATCTTGTTGATTTTCTCAAAGAACCAATTCTTTATTTCATTGATTCTTTGTATTGTTCTCTTTGTTTTTATTTTATTGTGAGATTTCTCCAACTTCTTTATGTGGGCATTTAGTGCTATGGATTTCCCTCTTTGCACTGCTTTCATAGTGTCCTATAAGTTTGGGTATGTGGTGTCTTCATTTTCATTGATCTCTAGAAAGTCTTTAATTTCTTTCTTTATTTCTTCCTTAACCCATTGGTGATTCAATTGAGCATTATTCAGTTTCCATGAGATTGTAGGTTTTCTGTAGTTTTTGTTGTTGTTGAAATCTAACTTTAAACCATGGTGGTCTGATAGAACACAGGAGGCTATTCCAATTGTTTTGTATCTGTTGAGATTTGCTTTGTGGCCAAGTATGTGGGTGATTTTAGAGAAGGTTCCATGGGGTGCTGAGAAGAAGGTATATTCTTTTTGTTAGGATGGAATGTTCTGTAGATATTAAGTCCATTTGAGTAATAACATCAGTTAAGTCCTTTATTTCTCTGTTAAGTTTCAATTTGGCAGATATGTCCAGTGGTGAAAGTGGGGTATTGAAGTCTCCCACTATTAATGTGTGGGGTTTTATATGTGGTTTAAGCTTTAGTAATGTTTCTTTTACATATGTGGGTGCCCTTGTGTTTGGGGCATAAATGTTCAGAATTGAAGCTTCATCTTGGTGGATCTTTCCTGTGATGAGTATGTAATGCCCTTCTTGATCTCTTTTGATTGATTTTAGTTTGAAGTCTATTTTGCTGGATATTAGGATGGCTATACCAGCTTGCTTCTTAAGACCATTTGATTGGAAAGACTTTTTCTGGACCTTTAGGTAGTGTCTTAGGTAGTGTCTGTCTTTGAATTTGAGGTGTGTTTCTTTGTTTTTTGGTTTTTTGTTTTGTTTTGTTTTGTTTTTTCGAGACAGGATTTCTCTGGGTAGTTTTGGTGCCTGTCCTGAATCTCACTCTGTAGACCAGGCTGGCATCGAACTCACAGAGATCCACCTGGCTCTGCCTCCCGAGTGCTGGGATTAAAGTTGTGTGCACCACCACCCAGCTGAGGTATGTTTCTTGTATGCAGCAGAAAAAAGGGTCCTGCTTTCGTATCCATTCTGTTAGTCTGTGTCTTTTTTTTTTTATTTTTCAAGACAGGATTTCTCTGTGTAGCTTTGCGCCTTTCCTGGAGCTCGCTTGGTAGCCCAGGCTAGCCTCGAACTCACAGAGATCCGCCTGCCTCTGCCTCCCGAGTGCTGGGATTAAAGGTATGCGCCACCAACGCCCGGCTAGTCTGTGTCTTTTTATAGGTGAATTAAGTCCATTGATATTAAGGGATATTAATGACCAGTGATTGTTCATTCCTGTTATCTTTTGGTGGTAGTGTGTGTGTACTTCTCTTCTTTGAGGTTGACTGCTGTGTTGTTATCTATTGCCTGTTTTTTCGTTTGTGTATCTGACTTCCTTAGATTGGAATTTTCCTTCTAGTGCTTTCTGTAGGGATGGGTTTGTGAATAAGTATTGTTATATCTGGTTTTGTCTTGGAATGTCTTGTTCATTCCGTCTATGATGATTGAAAGTTTTGTTGGGTATATTATTCTAGGCTGGCATCCATGGTCTCTTAGCGTCTACATTATATCTGTCCAGGTCCTTCTGGCGTTCAAAGTCTCCATTGAGAAATCCGGTATTATTCTGATGGGTTTGCCTTTATAAGTCACTTGGTCTTTTTCCTTTGCTGCTCTTAATTGTTTTCTTTATTCTGTACATTTAGTTGTTTAATTATTATGTGGCGAGGGGACTCTTTGGGGGGGTCTAGTCTGTTTGGTGTTCTATAGGCTTCTTGTATCTTCATAGGCATTTCCTTCTTTAAGTTGGGAAAGTTTTCCTCTATGATCTTGTTGAATATATTTTCTGTGCCTTTGAGTTGGTATTCTTCTCCTTCCTCTATCCCTATTATTCTTAGGTTTGGTCTTTTCATGGTGTCCCAGATTTCTTGGACATTTTGTGTTATGACTTTTTTGGCATTGGTATTTTCATTGACTGACGAATCCATTTTCTCTATTCTATCCTCTACACCAGAGATCCTCTTGTTCATCTCTTGTATTCTGTTGGTTATGCTTGCATCTGTGTTTCCTGTTTGTTTACTCAGATTTTCTATTTCCAGCATTCCCTCTGTTTGTGTCTTCTTCATTTTTTCTATTTCCCTTTTCAGGTCTTGAACTGTTTCCCTCACCTGTTTTATTGCTTTTTCATGGTTTTCTTTAAGGGATTTATTGCTTTCTTCCACTTTTTTTGTCTTTCCCTCTAGTTCTTTATAGATTTCTTCCCATTTTTTGTTTTACTTTTTCTCATTTTCTTTGTTGATTTCCTCTACTTTTTTGTTAATCTTTTCCTCAATTTCATTTTTCATTTTTTCTTGAAAGGCCTCTAGCATCTTCATTATGCTATTCTCAAGACTGCTTTCTTCTGCTTCTTCCACCTTGTGATATTCAGGTCTTGCTGATAGAGGAGAGCTAGGTTCTGATGCTGTATTGCTCTTTCTGTTGTTGTATGTACTTCTGCCTTGATGTCTACCCATCTCCTTGTCTAATAGGTATAAGAGGTGCCTGTGTATGAGCGAGTTGCTGTTGGTCCACTCTGTGCTTGTTGTGCCTGTGTCTCAGGGTACCCTTCTGGGTCTAATCTTAGCTCTTGGTCTGATTGGAGCAGGCAGCTTCTGTGTCTCAGCGAGCTGCTCTTGGGTCAACCCAAGCTAGTTGATTCTGTGACTCACTGATTTGTTCTTGGTCTTATCAGGGCTCTTGGTCCAGTCAGAGCTGATAGATTCTGGATTTCAGGAAGCCTCTCTTGGTCCAATGAGAGGTGGCAGATTCTACTTCTCAGAAATCCACTCTTGTTCTAATGAGGGCTGGCAGATTCCCTGTCTCCTGAGGTTACTCTTGGTCCAATGACAGCTCTTTATCCAATGAGAGCTCTCTCTCTCTCTCTTTCTCTCTCTCTCTCTGGGCCAGATGGCAGCTCTCTGGGCTGAATGGGAGCTCTCTGGGCCAGATGGGAGCTCTCTGGGCCAGATGGGAGCTGGGGGTTGGTCTCCAAGACTCAGGAAGTGGTCTTGGGGGCAGATGGGTGTGGGGGCAGGGAGTGTAGATTGAGGGTCTGCTGGGGGGTCTTGGAGAAGAGGAACCTTCCTGCAGGAGCCCTTCCAGTTGGCCTGCAACCGGGGCAGATTTGGGCTGATGTTCTCTGGGAACAGCTGGGGCCCAGGGATGGGACCTAGGGGCAGGCCTTCCTGGGTATGAAAAGAGTCACTCACCTCTGGGCCAGATGGGAGCTCTGGGCTAGATGGGAGCTGGGAGTTGGTCTCCAAGCCTCAGGAAGTGGCAGGGCGTCTCTGGCAGATGGGTGTGGGGGCAGGGAGTGTAGATTGCAGGGTCCACTGGGGTGTCTTGGAGAAGTGGCACCTTCCAGCTGGCCTACACACATATATAACTTAATGCAAAATTTAATTAAGGATCATAATTAAGGATCAATAAATTGTACATATTCTTTCTTTATATACTCTAGATTATTTCTGATCCATCTGATTTTGATAATATATCAAATTATGTGTAGTATCTCCTTTAAAGTTCTTTGTTACTTTTTATACTTTATGAAGATTTAAAATAACAAATTTACTTAAATAATATTTCAGTGAATGTGTGTGGCAACAAGAGTGGAACCCAAGAGTGGAACTGATTAATCATAAGGGTTTTAGTCTCTTCTGTTCTAATCTAAAAGAAATCTAATATAAAAGTCTAATAAAAAAACAAAATAGTACTGAACAAAAGTCTTTCTCCAAGTGAATAACACAAGAAGTATGATGAAAACAAGGAATGCTAAATTTTGTCTTGATCTTTTACAGAAGTCTCATAAGGGAAAATTATTTTTCTGACCTTACTGACACAGAACACCATACAAAGCCACATAAAGATAAAGAGATCTTATCAATATATACCCACATATTGCGTCCAACATATTTTATATGTGTGAGCAGGTATGGCACTAGAGGGGTAGGATTTATTTCAATGCCTCACTGTTTCCAGTGAATGGTCTTAGACCTTGTTGGCACATCTCATACTCTTCTGAGTCATGTGCATAAATGTGTTACAAATGAAAAATAAGGACCATGGTACAATCAAGGCTTTGCTTTAAGATGAAATTGGAGGAGTTAATTAAGTTGGAAGTCCAAACTATAGTAAGATAAATTATAAACTTTCTTCTTAGAATTCAGTTAATTCTGAACAGGTTGATGATACAGTATGTAAACAGATGAAGTACATAGTTATAAATGATCTCAAAGCATATTATTAAACTTGGTTATAGGTTGGGTGAATGTTCAGTTTGTTAAGGCACAATTTAAACAGAATTTCTCTGGAAACCATTCCCATATATGTAGACTTAATGATTTTTATAAACAAAAACCAAAAGACATGAGCATATACTGTTTTTAATATCACTTTCATCAAAAAAATTAAATAGGGGTTGGGGATTTGTCTTTATATCTTTATATTGAAGAAGGCATATATGTAAATAAATTCTTTTTATTTTAACTTTCAGGTAATTTCTTTGAAAAATGATAATGATTTTTAAATTCTCCTCTATACACTTGTTTTTTAATATTACCTAAATTGTATGGTTTTTATTTTTTTAATAAAGTTATTTTCACACAATAAATTCTGATCACAGTCCTTTGTGTATATGCCTATGAGTAGTACAGCTGGGTCTTGAGATGAATCTATTCCCAGCTTCCTAAGGAACTGTCATACTGATTTCTATAGTAGCTGTTCAAGTTTGTACTGCCACCAGCGAAGGATGAGTGTTATCCTTATTCCACATCCTCACTAGAACGAGCTGTCACTTGCTTTATTCATCTTGACAATTCTGACAAGTAGGGATGAGATCTCAAAGTAGTTTTGTTTTGTACTTTCCTACTGACTAAGGATGGTTTCTCAGTCATTTGTGTTTCATCTTTTAAAAACTCTATTTAGTTCTGTACTCTACATTTTAATTAGGTTATTAGTTAGGCTGCTGTTTTGTTGGAATGATTATGTCCTTCTCCATACTGAAGTTTCTCAGTTTCATGTGGTCCCATTTATTCATTGTTGGCCTTAGTGCCTATGCCGATGGTTTTCTGTAGCTGAAGTTTTTCCTGTGTCCTGCCCAGTCCTGCAGCTGCTCAGACCCAAGTAAGCACACAGAAGCTTATATTAATTATAACTGCTCAGCCATTAGCTCAAGCTTATTACTGACTAGCTCTTGCACTGAAATTCACCCATAATTCTTATATATGCTTAGCCACATGGCTTGGTACTTTTTCTCAGTTCTGCCTTGCCATCTTGCTTCCTCTGTGTCTGGCTGGTGATTCCTGACTCAGCCCTTCCTCTTCTCAGAATTCTCCTGATCTACTTGCCCTTCCTATACTTCCTGCCTGGCTACTAGCCAATCAGCATTTTATTAAACCAGTGTACAAAAGCATTATACCACAGCAGTTCCCCTTTTCTGTCTAATCAAAAGGAAGGTTTTAACATAAGGTTTTACATAGTAAATTTACATCTAACAAACAATTATCAAGCAAGAATTACAGTTACAATATCTAGTCTATTTGAGTTGGCAAAATTAAAGAAAATATTCTATCATCTATCCTATATTTGTGAGTCTAAAGTTTCATATCTAATTTAACTTATATCATAACCAAAGAAAATTATAATTGTAACTATATAGTCTTCAACTACATCAAAGACCTCAGAAGGATATAATGTTACCTAAGTAAACAGGAAGAGCATTGTAAGCAACTTCCAAAAATCTAGAATGACAGAGACAGCTGGCTATTTGGACAGTTACCCAAAGTTCTTCTGTAACATTGTGGCATCAGTTCTTTCACCTACAGGCCTAGAGTCTCTCAGTTGCTTCTCTCTGGGTCCTGCAGAATGTCTAGCAGTTTCTTCTGTGAAGCAAGAACCTGAAGGACCATCTCACCTTGCAAAGTTCAGTGGTCACCTTCCTAGAGGTCCTGAATGTCCAGTCGATGCTGTAGTCAACAGCATTTGTCAAACAGTCCAGTCAAGAACAGTTTCTTGCCCAAATGGCTACATTTGTCAAGAAGAAGATAAACTCCATACGGAGTGTCTTCGACACCCATCTTTCTCTCTGAAGTAAATCAGTGCTGTCAGGAGCAGATGTGTCTCACTTTCCAGAAAGTCTAAGTTTTTAAAACATTTTAAATGCCATATTCTGTAGGTCTTTGAAGTGTTTAAATATTACCTACCTAAGTGAATAATATCTATGTGTACCTAGAAAACTTAGTATGACTATAAGTTTGATTATCACAGAAGACTTATTATTAATCTGTATTTCTTAATATTTCATCATAATTTCAATGAGCTGCACAAACATAATACCTTAAACAAGAGTAGAAATACACATACAGTATAACAAAATTAACTTTAAATTTGTATCAATAAACTAAAATCTATACCAATGTAAAACATTTTAAACAAGTTGTTCTTTAAAAGTAGGTTCAACAATCCACCCTTTTATACTATTATATCTATATCCTATCCCCCTTTTATCTTTAGAAAGATATTAACTATGACCAATAACAATTGGTAACAAATCTCTAAAAAAAAAAAAAAAACCCGAATATCCATAATCCACTTTTTGGGAATGTGGGTGTAATTTTCTAGGCTACTTCCTGCTGATTGCAGGCACTGGTAGTCTTATGGGGATCCTGAGAAAATTAAGAATTATGGTCAAGACCTGACTAGAATAATCTGTGATGCTGTATTCTCTGAGCCAGTTGCCTTGAAGCTGTTTTTGAATGTTGGATCATCTGGGCCTCTCAGGGGTCTTCCTTGATCAAACCGTATTAACCTGGAAGCAATCCACAGGTTCTCATCTTCTGTGGAAACAAAAGCAGAACCTCTTTTCCAAAGTAGACGTAATCTTTGAAGTCCAGATACCTTTAATATATATATATTGGCTTAACTCAACATCTTTTACAATCAAATGTCTTTCTGCAGTTAAAAATCCCAAAGACATTATAATCCAGACTCTCTGTGTAATTTCCATCTTTACATGGCTTATTTTTTATATTACTTTTACTTTCTCTTCAAAGACTTTATCTTTTTTAAACTTTCTATTTCCTTATATTACTGTCTATATTCCTTTTCCTCTCTCTTCCAAGCCTACGTACATTTTTACACACACACTGTAAACTGTTTAGGATTTATCCCATCTGAATTTGTCTTATTCTGAATCTATAATCCTTTTCTGGCCAGGAGAGACTTTAAACTGCTAAACTGTGTGGCCAGGACGAAAAGCAGCAGCCTTGACTGCTAACTGCCCATTTCAGCTTGTCAACATGGTGGAGGTAATTCACCTCCAGCTCTGGGCCATGTGTACCATCAACTCTCTTTTGAATAGAAAGAAAAGGGGAAATGATGGGGATGTTCTGTATGCTGTGAATATGTGTTGCTCTGATTGGTTGATAAATAAAACTGTTTGGCCAATAGTGAGGCAGAATAAGGTTAGGCAGGACATTCTATCTGGAGAGAGAAGAGAAGAAAAGAGAACAGAGGAGATACTGCTTGCTGCTGCCAGAAAAAGCAAGATGTAAAGTTATAGGTAAGCCAGGAGCCACGTGGCAAAGTATAGATTTATAGAAATAGGTAAATTTAAGATATAAGAGCTAGCTAGTGAGAAACTTGAGCCATTAGGCCATACAGTTCATAATTAATATAAGCCTCTGTGTGTTCTTTGGGGTCTGAGCAGCTGTGGGACCACAGGGCCGTGAGAGCTGGGCAGGACCAAGAAAACTTCATCTATAGTTTTCTGTTCAGAAAGTCTTTTCCTGTGCCAATAAGTTCAAGACTATTCCCAACTTTCTCTTCTATCAGATCCTGAGTATTAGGCTGTATGTTGAGGTCCATCAGCAATTTGGAGTTGAGTTTTGTACAGGATGATGAATATGGATCTCTATTCTCTCTCATTCTTCTTCATACAGCCATCCAATTTGTCCTGTGCAATTTTTCAATGATGCTGGTTTTTTATTTCCAGTGTGTACTTTTGGCTTCAAAAATTAGGTATCTGTAAATGTTAGGACTTATGTCTGTGTCTTCAACTGATCACTGTGTTTGGTTTTTGTTGTTGTTGTTTGAGATAGAGTTTCTCCATGTAACAGCCTTGGCTGTCCTGGAACTTGATCTGTAGACTAGGCTGGCTTTGAACTCACAGAGATCCTCCTGCCTCTGTCTCCCAGCTTCTGGGATTGAAGGTGTGTGGCACCACCACCTGGCCCCACTATGTCTGTTTTTATATCAATATCATGCTGTTTTTATTACTATAACTCTATAGTACAACTTGCAGTTGTGGATGGCAAAAAAAATAGAATTGTCCAAAAAGATGATATGAAAAGGCTAAGGAGACCCTGAGTCTGAACCAGGAGTCAGAAACTCCAATGAATGCATTTGAGGTGGAATGAGGGGGTACCTCTAAGAAGGTGGTTTCCAGACTGAGCATAAGATTGGAGGACAGGAAATCATGTGTTTTACCTACCCAAATCCTTGCCAAGTGTGGCCACAGAAGATTCCTGGTAGAGTGTGTTTCTAGATATAGGCAAAGGGATTGAGGGAGGGAGGAAAGCTGGGTACACCTCAAGGTTTGGCAGAGCCCCCAAAGGAGGGAGAAGGAGGAAAGAACTCTGCAAACCAGTCTACTACAGGGCTGGGGAGGAGACTGGAGAGAAGGAGAGATAGAGGAAAGGAGGGAGGAAAGGGGGGTAGAAATGCACCAGTAGTGGACAGTAGTCCACTGGGCACAATGATGGTTAAGCTGGACCCAGGAAATTTGTTCTCTTCCTTTTGTCTAGCTAACATGCTGTCATAAGCTACAATGGAAAGTATCATCCACATACCCCTTTCTGGTTATAATTCCTTCTTTCCATTCCTACTATGGTAAATTTCTTATGGGCTGATAGCTCAGCCTCAGTATGTAGTTAATGCTCAATAGTAGTTGCCTCACATCTGTTGTCTCTGATTCCTGGTAATGCCATCTCATGAGTTTGTTTTTTACATCGGTATCAACATGCTTTCTAGTTCATCACCTCTTTTAAGGGTGTCCCCATAATCATGCAGCAGATCATATTTATTACAGTAGTGCTCAAGCCCATTCCACATTGAGGAAGACGTTCATCCTTTAATTCCTCTAAACTGATACATCTTTGGTTCTATTGGGTCCTTGTTTGGGAGCCAAATGATATATGACTTTTTTGAGGAAATGTGAAATTAACATTTTCCCTCCAAACAGGAGTGACTCTCAGAAGCCACAATATTATTCTTTCAAGTAGATCAAGTCGAGTAAATGAGTTTATTAGAGGTTACTTAAGGAGTGGCAAAAAACTATGCTCAGCTACATTTTGTCAAAGTCAACAACTCATATCCTACTTCTATTCTCCCAGCTTCTAAACATGCTATTTTATACGGTTCTAACTCTAAGGTACAACTGATGTGAACCTTATTTGAGAACATAACCTTGTGCTAAAGTAGCATAGATACCTACAGGCTGATACAACAGAAGGCGCAGAAAGACCAAACTCTCAAAAAGTTTTTGTAATTACTCTATCTTTGACCAAATCAGGAATTTTGCTAAAAAACCATTGCCCAATCATCAGAGAGACAGCTTGTTTTCACGTAGTCTAATGTGTATAACAGCTGAATGGTGACTTGCTGCCCAATGGAGTTCCTCTGGCTAGTAGTCAGAAGACTAAATTCACTGCAGAGAGCTCCAAGAGATTACTGTGGCTTCTGAGCATATTTTGTTACTATTCTAGAAGTGAAATTAGAAGCATTTGACAGAATCAGTGATTATTAATTGAAATGACAGAAAATCTTAGATGTAAATCATAGCAATTGCCATCAGTACTATTAAGATTATGGGCACTTTGTTATGCTTGTCAGTCGGACAGAACTCCAGTTAGACAGGAAATTAAAAGTACAAATTATTTAGTATCATCAAATATGCAGTATGGAGATTCTGAAAATTGAGATTATATAACTCAAAAGGATGCAGTTATACACACACACACACACACACACACACACACACACACACACACGCATTTTGCCTGAATTTGGTCTGGTAAGGCAAAAATTAATTTTCTATACCAGCTGATTCGTCTAATTTACTATCAGAGTGAAGTACTTGTGAGGAGATAAGTAAGTATAAGTATTTAAACAACTTTCCCCAGACACATACACACAAGAAGTTAATTTTCAATTTACAAATAATGTCATGTTGAAAAAGGATTCTAAAATTTAAATATTTTCTTTATCATTTTGTTAATTTTAAGTTTTAGTCAAATATTTTCTGTGCTCTCGTCTCTCAAATATAAAAGAATACCTGAAATTTAATAATTTATATAAGTTTATTTCTGTATAGTCATGGATACTAGAAGTCCGCCACTGAGAGGCTGCATAAGATGTGGTCTTTCCACAGTATTCCAAGTTGGGACAGGCCATGACAGGCAAGAAAGGTGTGTAAAAGATACACACATGTAGCTAGAGTTTTCCTGCCTGGCCCATGGTCAGGACAAATCTTTCTCACCTGCCAGTCCCACAGCCGCTCAGACCCAACCAAGTAAACACAGAGACTTATATTATTTACAAACTGTATGGCCGTGGCAGGCTTCTTGCTAACTGTCCTTATATCTTAAATTAATCCATTTCTATAAATCTATACCTTGCCACGTGGTTTGTGGCTTACTGGCATCTTCACATGCTGTTTGTCATGGTGGCAGCTGGCAGTGTCTCCTCAGCCTTCTACTTCCCAGAATTCTCTCCTCCTTGTCCTGCCTATACTTCTTCCTGCCTGACCACTGGCCAATCAGTGTTTTATTTATTGACCAATAAGCAACATGTTTGACATACAGACCATCCCACAGCACTTCCCCTTTTCTTTTTTTTTTTCAAAAAGGAAGATTTTAACATTAACATAGTAAAATTACATATAATTTGGGAATTTGGGCGTAGCTTCTCTTACTACTTCCTGCTGGAGGGAGGCGCTGTATCTTATGGGGACACAAAGAAAATTTTAGGATTATGGAGTAGTTCATGAGGCTGTATTGTCTGAGCCAGTTGCCTTCAAACTGTTCTGGATGTTGGATCATCTGGGCCATGGTGTCATCAGAAACCTTTCAGGGGGTCTTGGCTGGTCAAACCTGATGTATCTTAATCTGGAATAAATCCCATAGCCTCTGGCTTTCTGTGGAAACAAAAGCAGAGCTTCCTTTCCAAAGCAACATATCCTTACATCCAAATTTTGAAGTCAAAGTACCTTTAAAATATACATTTTGGCATAACTCAACAGCTTTTGCAATCAAATGTTTTTCTTCAGTTACGAATATCAAAGAGAACATAATCCAGATTCTCTGTGTGGTAGCCATCTTTACGTGGCTTATTTTTTATATTACCTTGAGCCTATTGCTTTAAACTGCAGCGTTCTAAAACTGAAATGGTGCTATGGCTGCTGGCTCCGCCCACCTCAGCTTCCCAACATGGCGGTGATACTTTTACCACCAGCTCTGGGAGCCTTTGTGGGTCTATGCTTCTATCAAAGCAGCGTGTAGCCCAGAAACCTCTTTTTTTTTGTTTTGTACTAGTAAAGGCTAAATCCACCATGCAGTTTAATGTGCCACTGGCAGACGCCTCATTCCCGCCATACTGCAAGTTGAGCATGCACGCCAGGAACCCGCCATAGTGACTCAAACATGCAGGCTGCCACTAACTTCAAAGAGACAACTAGGAACTGTTTTTAGCTCCGTTTTAGTATCTTTTTTCTCAGGTTTTAGGTGGAAACTCTTGCCAACACGTTGGGCGCCATTTGTAGCTAGAGTTTTCCTGCCTGGCCCACAGTCAGGACAAATCTTTCTCACCCGCCAGTCCTACAGCCGCTCAGACCCAACCAAGTAAACACAGAGGCTTAATTTGTTTACAAACTGTATGGCCATGGCAGGCTTCTTGCTAACTGTCCTTATATCTTAAATTAATCCATTTCTATAAATCTATACCTTGCCACATGGCTTGTGGCTTACCGGCATCTTCACATGCTGTTTGTCATGGTGGCAGCTGGCAGTGTCTCCTCAGCCTTCTACTTCCCAGAATTCTCTCCTCCTTGTCCCGCCTATACTTCTTCCTGCCTGACCACTGGCCAATCAGTGTTTTATTTATTGACCAATAAGCAACATGTTTGACATACAGACCATCCTACAGCACACACACACACACACACACACACACACACACACACACACATAGAAAGAAACTTGTTGGAAGGAGGGATTCAGCATGAGTGGGTATAAGAGAGGGTAATGGGGGTTTCAAATGACCCAAACTCAGTATACATGTGTATTATGAAGGTACCTAAAATAAAAAATGGAAGAGATTTGTAACAAGAATCATTCTCATAGCACATGGAGATAATTTGCTGTGTTAATTTAATTTAGAAGGCACAATTTAATTTGAATTTAAAGAAAGCACAAGTGTATAAATTCTTGATTTATGCAATGATCATAATAATTTGAAAATATAAACTGAGTATTTCATTCTGCTCAAAGTATCTTATCAAAGTACTGAAGCAATGCTGAATATTATGCCATCATACTTATGAAAGCTCAACTTTTAGGTAGAAAACTTTATAAAGAAATAGTTTTCACGGCCTAAAAGTTCACATTGAAAACTAATTCCCAATGAAACTCCTTTAAAATATTGAAGGCTTCAGTAAGTAATTAGGTCATGAGTTTCTGCCTTTATAAAAGAGTTTCCTGAAAAGAGCTTCAAGAGGGATTTGTGTGCCCTTTTCACCATGTGAGGATGAAGGGAAAAGGTGCACTTTTTGAAGAAGAATATAAACTTTTACAAGACAGTGAATCTACTGATATCCTGCTTTTGTGCTAACCCTCCCTTAGAGAACTGTGAGAAATAAATTTCAACTGCTTATAATTGTTGTTACCTAGTGTAAAGGTTTTTTTTTTTTTTAATAATCATTGTAACTCATTAAGACAGCTATCTAATAGGGAATCTGAAATGGGTTCCAGTGGAAATATAAAGAGTGCTGAACTGTCTGCCCAGTTCAAATTATTTTCATGTACTTCATCATACTTTAGTAATTATATATTTGTGGTTCTGGGAGGATCTGAAAATGAGAAATTCATCTTTGCCCTTTCTAGTTTTTTTTTTAATACCAAGGATCAACTTTTGATTTAGGCTCATATTAACTGATAACTTCAACTTCATTGCAATATAAAATGATTGAAGCAATGATTTATTACATTCTGTCATTCTTTCTAGAGAAGAATAATCTTCTTCAGTATTAAGTAGCTTTCAGGAAAATCAATCAACCAAAGATCATGTCGTAAGACTGTCTTTTGATGTTAATAAAGTATTTTGTAATAAGGAGCTTTAATGTGATGTAATTATACACAGTGAAAAATATAATAGGGTGCTTAAGAAAAAACTATGGTGCCAGAAATTTTGATATGATAATTTATAAAGGTGTGGACTTTTTGTAAATAATAAGTTTTTCATAAATACATATTTTACTAGTTCTGATGAATAAAGTAAATAAAGAAGTGTTAGAAATACCCTTCTTTTAACTCATTTCTATGTGATTTGTAGAGACAAAATGAAAGTAATGAGTATCCGGTATTACTTTGCAAATAATATAGTATCTTTATTCATTTATGTGTTTGTCAAAGAGTACCAAATTCATTTCAAGTAAGGATATCTTTTGGGTTAGATATTCAATATAGTGAATAATGTAATTAATCCATGAATTCTTTCAGGCCAACCAGAATTTATTGCCTCCATATTATTAATGCAAATGAGAGAATGACATTTACTACAGAATTGAAATATTTAGCAATATTATTGAGCATTGACTTACTTTAAAGTTATCATATTCCATTTGGTAAGTGAGCAAGGCATGTCTTGGAAACATGGAAATATAAGCATCAAAATTATGTATAATTCTGGTAATTGTTATTTTAACATTTATGTCAAATACTTAATCATGGAAGTATTATTTTCATAGATATGTTGATGATATCTAGTTTGATAGCTAATATTAACTTATTTTGATCATTGAAAACTTTAGAGAAAGTTACTTTGATCCTTGATGAGAAAATAATGAAAGGAATTAAATTTGTAAAATATTATAAAAATAGAAAGTGTAAGAAAAAACAAAGACATTGTAAAATTTTTATGCACGTATCATCTGAAATACAGTCATATCTATAAATGGGACAAACTATTAGCACACTGCAGCTTATAACCATTTGTAACTCCAGTTTGAGGGGATGCAATGGTCTACTCTGACCTCTGAAGGCCCCAGTCATATAAGTGTTTCACAGACTTATATGCAGGCAAAATACCCATACATATAAAATAAATAAATAATTTTCAATAATTTGTGGTTTCAATTGATAAGATCAAGTAGAAAACACCTTAAACTATGTAACAGTATCTAATTTATTAAAATAAGAGTTTCATTCCATAAGAGAAATGTACCTAATATTGACCCAAATATAAATTTCCTTTATAAGCCTTTAAAAATACGTTTAATATGATACTCTTTTTGGTACTATAAATATTATAGATACTTCCATAGTATGTTGTTTATCTCTATACAGTTTACTAAATTGTTTTTTATCTTAGATCTCTTGTGTTTGAATAGCACAAATAAAATCCATGTCCTCAGAGAGTCACCCAACAGGAATTTGAGTTTTTAAAAAGTCACTTAGGTTGTTGGATTACTTACAAGCATAGGCTGGTGAGTTATTTCAGGTCCTTATGGCACTGGATTAGATTGCTATAGTATAACCTTTCCAATCTATCATTTTTTTCAGATCTTTTAAGTGCCACTGATGTCATTTTGGCAATTTCAATCACTACAGTGAGGATGGGCTTTAGGAATTATTGATGTCTATTTTACAGTAATCTGTCAATGCAACAATATCGTTTTGGTGTAGCTCCCAGTTTGTATAGATATTAAAGCAAATGAAATAGGAGATAAAGCAGTTTAACAGGCTTTATAGAATCATTCAGTAGTAATAAATAATAACTTCATGACTCTAATTTGTCAATGAACAAGACACAAGTAGCAAATGAAAATTAAGTAATGAAGGTAAAACTGGTTTGCATAAAACTAAGGCATTACACATCTGTAAGCTTTTGAGTTTGTTTATAAAATGTCAAGAAGTACTACTCTCTTGTTGGGTTCCAAATATTATAAGTTTCATCCAAAATTTTAATCCAATAGGATGTGTTTCTTCATTTTCGTTTTTCGATGAAATCCTCATGGATACTGTACCATATTTTTATTTGTATATAGTAGGTGAAATGTAGCTGTGAATTCACATTAGGATTTAATAGAATAGTTGTCAGAGCCTATAAGTAAAATATAAAAATGATTCAGAAATGCAATTACGCTTTTATAGCTCCAAGAAAATTATTTTCTAAACTGGTAGTTTGTTTTGAACAATTCAAATAAACCAAAATATAGTTCAAATATAGCTCTGCTGATTATTGAAGTCCTCAAGTTGCTAAAATCAGCAAATTAAATATACATTATGCTGTTTTATACTTAGCTACTTTTTTGTTTTTATAAGCAATAATTTAAATATTTAAACAAATTTTAGATTATCTCATTATTTTGTGTGTATGGACATTTGCCTTCATAAATAACTGTGCACCACACAAATACCATGTCTCCAGTCATATAATGAAAAGTTTTGTAAAGAAGACAATATTTCAACTGGTTGCTTTTTTTCTTTTCTCTTTCTTTTACCTTTCTTTTTTCCTTTCCTCCCTCCCTCCTTCCATTCCTTCCTTCCTTCTTTCTTCCTTCCTTTTTGTCCTTTCATCCCTTCCTTCCTTCCTTTCCTTCTTTCTTTCTTTTCTTATGTTTTTGTTGTTGTTGAAGGGGAAGATGGACTTCAAGAGAACACTGAACTGTTAATGTGTTCATTTTCCAGTATGTCCAATTTGAAAAAAAATCTCTTACTGCTTTTCACCATGACTCTCCTCTAACTGATGCACAGGGGATGGGTGGCTGAGGTTACCCTGTGGGAGCTGCTAGAGACTTGGTGTTGCCCTAAAAAGTCCACTTAAAGTTTTATTGAGCTGAACTAAGAAAAGAGACCTTTTAGATGTGAGGCAGTCACAGAAAGCTGACTTTCAGATGCAGAGATAAGACCAAGTGAGCTGTTGTAGCTGCTGGAATCAGGTTTATTCCATGGACTTTTTCTTATCTTTCTATCTGGTGAGACAGAGAAATTAGTTTTTGAGCCCCATGAGACCTCTAAAATCTGAACCTTTGTAAATTCTTCATGATCACTGAACCTTAAACTTTGTCCTTCTTTTTGCATGCCATTTGGGAGGCTGCTTTGAGGTTTGGTTTCTCAGAGAAATGATTTGAATTTCTTCCCTTTGCCAGGTATGAAGCTGAGTTTTTTGTTTTAGGAGGCTCAGTCATGACCATCTGTAGTATTTTGTAACTATGGGCATCTGATAAAAGGACAGGGAATCTTAAACAATGTAACTTTGTGTTTGTATTCAGCAGGGTGGGGACACAATATACACACTGATTTCCCATTGTAATTTGTGCAACCATAGAGAATATTAAGTCTACAATTGCTTGGTGCCCCCTTAGGAGAATTCTGAATAGCTTTTTGTAACCGTATATTGATCCATCTAAAACTATATTCTACATTAATGTAATCAATTCTGGTTCTAAAACAGAAGGTGCAAACTTTTGTCTTCTGTTGTGATTCCTGCAAATGATGGCGTAACAAACACATGACTACTTCATGTTTCCTGTTACTAAATTTATATCACACTAGAATTACTACTCTTTTTTTTTCAAGACAAGGTTTCTCTGTGTAGCTTTGCGCCTTTCCTAGAACTCGCTTTGGAGACCAGGCTGGCCTCGAACTCACAGAGATCCGCCTGCCTCTGCCTCCCGAGTGCTGGGATTAAAGGCGTGCACCACCACCGCCTGGCCTAGAATTACTATTCTTATATATAATTTGAACCATGTATATGTGAGGGCATGTATTTTGGTGTTTTCAATATGTAGGAGCTGCTACATTTTGTCCTGATTTTTTTGTTTATTTGGTTTTTGTTTGTTTGTTTGTTTCTCCCATGTTCTGGTGTTTACTCTTTTTAAAAAATCTCATATTAAAGGTCCTTACTTTTGTCAATTCTATTTGAATTGCAAGAATGTAAGAGTTAGTTATGGAATTTGGGAATGACAAAAAGATTTGGTTATTTAAACTGAACTTTTCATATTTGCTTAGAGGCTTGGAAAGGTATCTTCAAGTTTAGCCATATTTTTCATCCCATCAAAAATATAATTTGAATTCAGTTCACTTTTGTAATATATTCGGGACTGTTAACAAGTATGTTTTCATAATTTCTAATGCATAAAGAAATACTTTACATTTATTTTCTTCCTGGTTTTCTGTTAAATGCAAAATTATTAAAATTTTAATTAACATGCGAAATACCATGTGCAGAAATGGAATAGAATTTAAGCAGCTTTCTGCTTTCTTTTAAGCTTTTTTTTTGGAAATTTTCTTATCTCAATGTGTGCAAAATTGTCATTAAGTGTGACAATTAATCTGTTTTAGGGGGGCTAAAAATCATTTTAGGTTATTTTTCTGAATTTACTATTCTGTAAAGTGTGTTTCAATATACAATTTTTCCTTAAAATTTTTTCTGAGGTCAACTGCTAACTCACTGAATTAAAATTGGAACTGAATTCTCTGTATCTAATACAGCAAGGCTTTCTAATAACTACGGTTGCTGGAGGGCAGAGATACATTTTCATTCATGATGGAACCACTGGAAAGGTGCCCATACTCATATAAACAACTCTTCTGCTATGCTACTGTAAGCCACTCTAAGGAAACTTACCATATAATAGAGAAAACCAACCAACCAGATAAACAACAGCAAATGAACACCAAAGCACAGGGGTGTAGTTAGAAGGAGGAAAAGGATTAGTATGAGTTGGAGGAGTACAACAGAGGGCAAGTAAAGTATGTTAAGCCAATCAAAATTATTATAGAGATATATGCAAATGTTATGATGAAATTCATCATGTGTAATTGATATATGTTTTTAAAATAAAACACAAAATATATTGTTTTCTTCTTAGTGAAATTTACTAGAAGAACTGGCCTAAAGTCTCTGAATCTTTGGATATATGTATTAAAATTGGGGTGCACTTAGAGGTCAGAAACTGTACGGTGCTATGGGCAGAGCTTTTCAAAAGGGAGAGATAGAGTGAAGATACTCTGAATGAGGACCAGAGAATAATGAAACAGAGATGATCAGGTTGTGGTGATATTTTTTGTACACCCCAAAAAGGCTTATCTGAGGGTCAGATGAAAAAGCCAGCCACTATATTAAACATAGATGCCAGGCAATGGTAGCACCAACCTTTAATCCCAGCACTAACCATAGAGGTCTGGAGGTCTGTACAGACAGGCAGGAAGTGATGTAGCTGGGCAGAGAGAGGAAGTGAGATGCAGAACAGAAAGGCATATAGGCATGGGTATACAGGAAGTAGGTGCTTTGGCTGAGGATTTCCAAGTGGTAAGAACATGGCTGGCTTCTTTCTGCTTTTCTGATCTCTCAGTTTTTACCCCAATATCTGGCTCCAGATTTTTTTTTATTTTTTTATAAGACCGTTTAGCAATTTGACTTACATCAGGTGGAGTGAGATATAGGAGGACAGGGTAAAGGAAGAAGTATGGGAAAGAATAACTAACACTAAAAACCTTTGAAAGAGCCATGTAGAAACCTACTAAGTAGACACTCTCTAAAGAGATTACAACTAGTTAACATGTAGAGAATAATATTGCAGACTTCTCAGCCCTAAATGAATTATTTGAATCATACACTTTTTCCCCATGATCCAAAACTTATTGTGGAAGAGTGGGTTGAAAGATTGTAAGAGCCAGGGGTCATAGATGACTACAACAAAACAGTGTTTCTGAAAACAACTGAGCACTTGTGTGTGTGAACTCACAGTCCTTGTGACAGACAGCATGCACAAGACATGAGCAAGATAAACATAGACCAAAAAATGTGTGCATGGTGGAAGCTGAGGAGAGATGTCACAAAGACCAACCTAATCAGAGCTCTCTAATACAACAGAATTGATAGAATGGAGAGAGAGAGAGAGAGAGAGAGAGAGAGAGAGAGAGAGAGAGAGAGAGAGAGAAGAGTTTATCCCAGTTTATAACTTTTATGTCACATTCCATCACTGAGGGAAGTCAGAGAAAGAACTCAAGCAGGGCAGGAATCTGGAGGCAAGAACTGAACCAGAGGCCATTAAGGAGTGCTGCTTACTAGCTTTCTCATTTATAGCTTGCTTAGCCTCCTTTCTTATATAACTCAGGACCACCAGTCTGTTGATGGCACAACTCACTATGAACTGGGCCCTTGTACATCAATCACAAATCAAGAAATTGCAACACAAACTTTTGTGTAGGCCAATCTTGTAGAGTGTTTTCTAAATTGAGGTCCTCTCCTTCAAATGATTCTAGTTGTGTCAAGTTAACTTAAAATTAACCAGCACCAGTAGATTGTCAATAGTTAAGGAACAAAGCTATGGATCTGGGTTTGTGAGATTGCTCATTGGGTGTTTGCCATGTGAGCATGAAAACTTGAGTTTTGTCCCCAGACAAGAAGGGGAGAACTGACTTCCCCATGTGCACCTTTACAATCTCTTTTGTCTATATACCCAAAGTGTATGGTTACATCAAATGGCAATTGCATTTGTATTGTTTATATTTATATTATTTCTATAATATTTGGATCAATTTACAATTATTTACAAGTGATATATTTTCTCCTCATTTGGGCTAATACTTCTGTCTTTTTTAACAATACCTACACTAACAGATGTATGAACTGATTTCTCTTTATTTTAATTCCCTTTATAGATAGTGACAATACATATTTTTTCTTTTTTTTTCCATTTATTTTTTCCCAACTTGGTAAACCAATGACTTTTATTGTGTTTTATGGGTGAGAAGTTACTCACAGGAGCCAAAATGGCTAAAAGACAGCTGCATCACCAAAGCCCACCCCAGAACGGCTGACAGCTCAGAAAGCTAGGAACTTGGAGCACACTGCACAGCCTGCAGGCAGCTCAATGGGTCTGAAAGTGTCCTTTCCGGGTGCCTCGGTGGATCTAAACCTCTTCTAGGCAGCTCAACTGCTTTCTGTTTCTTCCAGGCAGTTGTATCTGAGAGTCTTCTATGCAGGTTTGTTTGAGACTCTTCTTTACAACTTGGCTTTCTGAGTCCTCTTGGCAGCTTGGCTGGGCTGCAAGTTTTCTTTACAGCTTAGCTCTCTTCTGTCTGAAAGTGACTCTCAGCTTTTGAGGCTTAGTCTGGCAGAAGGTGGGGCAAGGGGTTAAGGCTAGTGAATCTGGTCAGTTTCAGGAACTTCTGGAAGCTATTTTGAGTTTTTTACCTTCCTGCTTAAGCAGCTTCCCGCAGGATGTAATGATTTGATCTCAAAGGAGATTGTTACACAATGTTCTACCTTTTCCTCTGGCTCTTACATTCTTTCTGCTGCCTCTTCTACAATGATTCCTGAGCCTTGGAGGGGTTACTGTGGATGCTCACCATTTTACATACCAACCACAATATCCCCTCCCTCCTCTCTTCCTGTTCCCTCCCCCACCTCTGGTCTACCTCCCCCATCCACTCCTCCTCAGTTCAGAAAGGGGCAGGCCTTCCACAGGAGTCAGCAAAGCATGGCATATCAAGTTAAGGTAGGACCAAGCTTCTCCCCCCACATCAAGGCATCCCACCATGGGGAATAGGTTCCAAAAATCCAAAAGCCAGCCCATGTACCAGGTACAGGTCCTAATCCTACTGCTAGGGGCCCCACAAATAGACCAAGGTACATAATTGTTACCCACATACAGAGGGCCTAGGTCAGTCCATTGCGGGCTCCTTAGCTGTCTGTCCAGAGTCCATGAGCTCCCACAAGCTCAGATCAGCTGTCTCTGTGGGTTCTCTGTCAGTGATCTTGAGCCCTCTTGCTCTTTCAATCCCTCCCTTCTCTTCAACAGGACTACTGGAGCTTGGCCTGGTGTTTGGCTGTGGATTTCTGCATCTGCTTCCATCAGTTACTGGATGAAAGCTCTCTGATGACAATTAGGATAGTCATTAATCTGATTACAGGAGAAAGCTAGTTCAGACACCCTCTCCACTATTGCTAGGAGTCTTATCTGGGGTCATTCTTGTGTATTCCTTTGAATTTCTCTGGTACTAGGTTTTTCCCTAACCTCAAAATGGCACCCTCTATCAAGATATCTCTTTCATTACTTTACCTCTCCGTCCTGACTCAACCAAACCAATCCCTCATGTTTCTATCTCCCCTTCCCCTCCCCTAAACCCTCTCGCCCCAGTTTGCCCAGGAGATCTCATCTATTTTCCCCTCCTAGGGAAACCCATGTGTCCCTTTTAGAGTCCTCCTTGTTACCTAGCTACTCTGAGGCTGTGGATTGTACCCTGGCTGTATATACTTTGCTTTACATCTAATATCCACTTATGAGTGAGTACATACCATGTTTGTCTTTTTGGGTCTGGATTACCTCACTCAGGATGATTTTTTTCTAGTTCCATGCCTGCAAATTTCATGATGTCATTGTTTTCTACCACTGAGTAATATTTCCCTGTGTAAATATACCACATTTTTATTATGCATATTTGTCATTTGGATACTTTGGAGAAGGTTTATTTAAGTCTTTTGTTCATTTTAATAGGAATATTTGTAAGTTTTCTGTTGTTTTTCTTATTTGCTATTTATCTTAATAATTTCCTAAAATGTTTTATCAAGTAACCATTTATTAAACATGATTTATAGTTATTTTATTGTGTTTAAAGTTTGTCTTTTCACTTACCTTATTACTACTTACAATGTGCAAAAGCTTTTCAATTTATTGTTGACAGACCTACACGTTTCCTTTCATTGTGTCTTAGTTACTATTATGTTCCTGTGATTAAATATCATTTTCAGAAGCAATTTATAGAAGGAAGAGTTTATCTGGGCTTATAGTTCCAGAGTGATAATGGTCTATCATGTCTGGGAGACATGGCAGCAGGCGGACATGTTAGCTGGAGTAGCAAACTAAGAACTTAGATCTTTAGTGGCAAGCACTTCAGCAGAAAAGGAAAGAGAGCACTGGGAAAGGAAAGAGGCTTTGAAACCTCAAAGCCAGGTACAGGGATGTACTTCCTCAAGTAAGGCTATACTTAGTAGGTTTCTCCAAACAGTATTGCCAACTGGTGACCTGTGTCCTTTTAGAGAAAACTGTGTTTAAGTATGTTCTCTTCCCTCCCTTATAACCCATACCGCTCCCTCCAAAACCTCCTGCCCCAATCTCTCTCCAAGTCTCTTTTCCTCTTTCATTTCAGATGTGTCCTTTTGCCTTCATCCGGCCCTTCCATAGTATACATGAAGGGGTGCAGTAAGGCAACTCCTGAAATGGCTGCTTAATGGTTGAGGGAAAAAAGGTTTTATTGTGGATAAGTGAGAGAAAATATCCAGAGCATTTGGAGGAGTTCAGAGAAGAGAGAAAGAGAAGTTGACTGGACATGACCAGGGCTATCTGTGGGAGAGGTGAGCATGTCGAGGCATGGATAGTGGAGCTAACAAGAGATAGAATAGTGGAAGGCAGACAGGGAGTATAAGGAGAACTAGGGTCTGAGGTGAGAAGTTCCAGGAGGCTAGCGTGGGGGCTTTGAAATGTATAAGAAGTAGTTGTGAGTAGGAACTGAGGGAGCCTGAAAGCCATCGGTATATGTCAATGGAGAGCCATGTATCCCTTCCTCCAGATGAGAAGGGAAATGATTCTTTGGGGGGATGGAAACCTCTTTCTCAAGATCCTGAGGAATGCTGGCTTTTACCTAACATGGATTCATAACTTTCATAGTCCAGCTTGAGCTCATTTCTGAATATATATACTTCCTGAGGCCTAACACTCAACATCTATTTTGTCCATGTTTTGGTCTCCTTTCCAGTTTATTTGCCTTTCCTTACATTTGCCATCACACACACACACACACACACACACACACACACAGACACACACACACACACATTACATGTTAGTATCTATACATTAGAGAGAATATTAGATTTTGTATCTCTGAGTTTAGTTCACTGTGATAACAGAGATACCTACACTTCCACTTACATTGTAGCTCCTTTCACAACAGTGAGGAAATGGATCAGCTTAGATGTCCTTTAGTGAATGACTGGGTAGTGAAAATGTGATACATACACATAGTGGACTTTTATTCAGCTATAAAGAAAAAAGTAGCTATGAAATTTACAGGAAAATGGATGGATCAGAAAAATGTATTAAGAGAGGTGACCTAAACTTTTTGACCTCTTAGTGACTTTTGTCTATTTATATATTGATTTTTGTATATGATTTGATGCTTATTTGGTGACCATGTAATACAGTTTTCTGTTGATGATTATCTTTTCACTTTAAAAAGGCTTGTGATAATGCAGAATAATTTAATTGGTTTTGACTTTCTAAATTATGTTCTTGTTAGGAAATTATAAAAGCCAGGATATTATTATGAAAGAAATAGTAGTATTCCATAATCTCACCAACTATGCACAGTTATATCTTATTCTGGCAGGATATAGATACATATGTTTGCCAGTTTTTATTGTTAATACAAAAATTAAAATGAGGACATATATTAGATTTTCCATTTTTTTATTATTATTTTGATATGATTTCACTATGTAGCCTTGGCTGTCCAGGAACTCACTATATAGATTAGGCTGATCTAGAACTCATAGCACAGTCTCCTGAATGCTGGGATTCAAAGTGCAGAGCATCACACCCAGACAGTATAAATTTGTATCCTTAACTTTTTTTTATGGGCATTCACCTTTCATTATGAAATCTTGATTCATAATGTTCAGTGGATTTGCAGAATGGGAGAGGTGGCAAAATAACATTTATCAGACAAAGAAAAAAACAGAATGTCTGTTTACATGGTCTTCAAGACAGGGATTCAGATGAAGAAGTTTATTTTAAATACTCAGAGCTTAAAATTCAAACTGATTTTGGGTAGTTACACATTATGCTGATGAGCCCTTAAATACGTTATAGTTCACAAACTAAAATGGAGTAATCCTTCTATCTCCATTCAAGGTATGCTGAGGTATGTGTGCTCAACAAGAAAGAGATTTGCACCCCAGCAATGGCTCTGCAGATCACTGTGTGGTATCATCCTGCTTTGGGAGCTGCCGCAGCTTGCTTGAGTGCTCCAGGAATCATGTTTTATGTCTCCTTTATTTTGAAGCAGTGTCTCTCAAATGAAGATGTTTTTATGTACATGTAACAACAAGGGGGGAAAGGCCATAAATTTGAAAGATAGCAAGCAGGGGTTTATGGGAAGTTTTGGTGGGAAGAAAAGGAAAGGGGAAATGATGTATGCTGTGGGATGTTCTGTATGGCAAATGTGTTGCTCTGATTGGTCAATAAATAAAACTCTGATTGGCCAGTGGCTAGGCAGGAAGTATAGGCGGGACTAAACAGAGAGGAGAAAAGAACAGGAAGGTGGAAGGAGACACTGCCAGCCACCACCAGGACAAGCAGCATGTAAAGATGCCGGTAAGCCACGAGCCACGTGGCAAGGTATAGATTTATAAAAATGGATTAATTTAAGATATAAGGACAGTTAGCAAGAAGCCTGCCACGGCCATACAGTTTGTAAGCAATATAAGTCTCTGTGTTTATTTGGTTGGGTCTGAGTGGCTGTGGGACTGGAGGGTGAGAGAGATTTGTCCTGACTGTGGACCAGGCAGGAAAACTTGAGCTACAGATGTAACTGTACCATAATTTAAAAAAAAAAAAATTGAAGGAAACAACAAGAAAAACTAAGCTAAAAAGATACTGGAATCAACCTCTGGACTCTACACAAGCACACACACATATACACACAGAAACACACACACACACACACACAAATGGACACCCATACACACATTTACACATACCCACATGAATACAGATGAACAACTCATACACATACAAACACAAAAATGTTCAGAGGATTTTGATAATGTACAAAACAAAGTATCTTCTCTAGGCTCTGGCTTGGAGATTCAAACAAATAATTGCAACTTCAATTTAGTCTACTGTAATTTGTATATTTATTTTTAGGTCCATTATAATACTCTGTTTTATAAATTATACTTCACTTAGGCTTTATTTAAGTATTCATGAAATTTTTAATGTCTGTTGTAAAACACCTTTATGAAAAGCCATCATTAATTATTTTTATACGGTTTTGGTGAAACTGGACATTATAGTTAAAGGTGAATAATGGAATATAAAGGGACATGTCACAATTATTTATCTTTTACCTTATTGTTTTCTTCCTTTTGTGTTTAGAGAAAATGCTTCAAACTCCAATCATATAATATGTATGTATATTTTCTTCCACAATATTTTTCTTTCACAAAATGTAACTCTTGAATCTATTCAGAATTTGTTTCAATGAACAAGATGGTACAAGTAATTAGTTTACTCCCAAGGCCTCACTAGCATCCTTATGGGCATCTGCAAATTTAGCCAACTCTTTCACACCAGTTTTAAATGTGATTGTCATTGAATATTGTTTATCTAATCTTTAGCCTGTTTGTGAGCTTCCATTTCTGAATACACAATGTAGTGGTACAATTGCAACTTATGTTGGTACACAGACCATTGTGTAGAAGCTTGGTGTTTTTCAAAACCTAGTGAATGAGCAAGATGTTCTGTATCTCAGTATCCTTTTCTGGAAGACTGGTATATTCATGATATATACTTCTTAGATTTTTCAAAGGATTAAATGAGATGAAATATGAAAATGAATTAAAGAAGTACTAAAGATTAAAGATATCTTGTACAATACTCAAAAATGCTGACAAACCCTATATTTACAAAATCCTATCACAAAATGTACAGCTTCACTTTGAAATATTTAAAAATATACTTTAATAATTAAGGTGTTATACCTTCATTACACTTTGCTTTTAGTTTTATATTTATTATTTTTCACATTTATTCTTCATTATTAACTTTAAATTTGATCATTTAAAAATTGGTGTCATTGTCAATTGGCATGGAATATTTATTCCACATTTTTTTTCAGATTTCAAGTATGAAAAGTATTTCAGTAAATTTTAACTTTTTTCAGAAAATATCTTATATTTTATGTTATGGTTATATTCTATCACTGTGTTTTCCTTATTAAATTTATATATATAGAATATTGTCTGTTTTAAATGTATTCTCTAACTACTTAAACCAAATAAAAATTATATTCTGTTTCTCTTACTTTCTAGATGTGTACTGGAGCAAATTACTCAATCACTTATGCTTTATTTCATCACATATAAAAGATATATTTATCAGATCCTATCCAATACAATTTTTATGAGGACAATTATGTATTTTTTTCTAATTATTATATTTATTTTCCAGCTGTTTCACTTGACTTTCTCTGCAGCAATTACATTGCTTGCCAAAAATAAATGTTTTCCTCATTTCTCAAGCTTATTCATTTTATTTCTTTTACATATTTTACACAAATGCTATAATTTCCAAAATATTTAATTATAGCCATGAATTATATGAATTCATGAATTCAAAATATGAATTATAGCCATGTATGTTCACATACATACCTGCATCTTTTTTCTTGAAAGAGGATTCTAATGAAGCATGAGCATAGCTGCGACAGTTGTATTTTGTTGTATAGAATAGTTATCTTCTACTACCAATTCACTCTGACGCTTTTTCCAGAAATTGATAGGTTATTTTGACAAATATTGCAGCATTTACAGAAAATTTGTTTTGGTATGTGTGTGTTATTTCATTTGATTTATTAGAGAAATCTGTTATCATAATAGATCCACTGATATTGTATCATATTCATATTTTTAGAACAAATTGTGCTTTGTCATGTATATAATTATTTTAATAATTAATAAATTTCATTAATCATATTTAATGCTGTTGTACGAACTTACATGAGTCAATTTGGCTTTCAGATTTCATCAGACAGCTTTGTCAAGTTTGTTGTCAATGATATCTTTTAAATGTAATAGATATTTTTACTCTTTATGCTATGAAATGAATTAAATGATATCATGAAATATGTAATTTTTTTGTAAATTTTGTTATAAGGTCTTTGGAATCTGGCATATTTTAGAGAAGAATAATTTTAAAGGTATAATTTTTTCTGTTCCTTTTGCCTATTTTAAGGCAATTTTGATTTTTTTAAAGAAATCTAAGCTTCCTCTAAAACCCATATATTAAAAACTAAAACTTAAAATCCTGTTTGTTGTTTGATTTTCTTTTACAAAATCTATCTTTAGTTATAGCATCACTATCTTATTTAATATTGTAGATCAATAATCCCCATTATGGTGTGAATTCTTTTTTTGGCGAGGGGGTTGAGACAGGGTTTCTCTGTGTAGCTTTGCGCCTTTCCTGGAGCTCACTTGGTAGCCCAGGCTGGCCTCGAACTCACAGAGATCCGCCTGCCTCTGCCTCCCGAGTGCTGGGATTAAAGGCGTGCGCCACCACCGCCCAGCTATGGTGTGAATTCTTAAGCTACATTGCAATCTGAGGTTCAGGATGTTACATAGACAGCCTGTTAAAAATTCTGGTGAAGGTACTATTGTCAAGATGTCAGAGTCGGCTAGGAAGATATGCTTACTTCTCTCTTCACTTCTACAAATGCACGTGTTCACATTTTTTCCTTGTGCATGTTTGAACTTTGGTGAGCTAGAAGAAAGCTTCATAACTAAGAATTAGAATCTCATCTTTTTTCCTGAATCTTGTGAGACATTCCAGTTGTCCAAGAGTCTGACCAGAAAATAAAATATATTTCCCGGGTTCCTTTTTGGAATTATATTTGCATTTAGCCAATTCTAACAGGATTTTATTTCTTAGGTTACGTGCTTTTCTTAAAGAATCTTGCTTTTGTAAAAGCCATATTTTTCTTGTATTTTTTCCATTCATCTCAAAGTCTTTTACTCTGCAGGTGCATTTATCTAATCAATATAACTATGCTTCTATATGTCATTGGTGTTCTGAATGAAGCCAAAATAACAAAAATTTAAACACTTGCTACCTTAATTCCAAAATTGTCTGTTTCCCAAAAGTTTCACTTTAATATTTTTCCTTACATTGAAATGTAGTAACAATCATTTTCTGACATTATATTTATTTTCCTTGATATTTGGGCAATGCTACCAATTACCCACGTCTTTTTTCACCTGTATAGAAGGGGAAATGATTATTTGGCTTACACTCCTCTGTCACAGTCTGTCTTTGGTATACTTTCTTTTCTGTCTCTTTTGCCTATTTTTAGATAATTTTGAAATCAACTACTTTATTTTTTGTACTTAATGATAATTATGACAACTGGTATTTTTAATTAATTTACAATCTGAGAACATATAGATGTAAGAGAGTTCTCTAAAAATATAAGATGCTGAATAAAAAAGGTAACAAAAAATTATATTAATTTTCTCAAATCTAATTTACAATATTCATTCATCAATAATAGGACATTTTGGTCACAGTAGCTTATAGCAATATCAACTTCAGAAATAATTTTATAATCTAACAAAATGTTTTAGCACACTCTAGTGGCAAAATTTGTAATTTAGCCTAAAATAAAATCTTGCCACTTAGAATAACTAAGTAGGTTACTCAAATAATTTATCTTAGGTATCAGTACTGTAAAATAAAGTAAAATGTGCTCCAAATATTTCTAGTTCATAACATGCTATTATTTTCTGTTTATTTCTATGCAGTTTAGCTAGCACACAATAATCTCCTGAAACCAGCCTCAGTAAAAAGGGTTACACTCAAAATTACAGTTCACTACAGAGAAGAGGTACAGAAGAGTGAGCAAAGGGCAAGACATCTAAGTATTTTCTCAGGGTGCATTATCTCACTGGCATTAATCCATTAATGTGTAACAGTGGAAACAAAATAGTCCAACCTGGGATGTCCTCTCTATTTTTACTATATACAGATTAGAAAACTTAGTTCAATCTAGAAATGAACCTGTAAAATTTATTTATATTTGCATTCAATTGCTTCAACTAATATTCATTAAAATCTTAAAAGTTTTTCCATAGCTCACTAATGTATTAAATTTCACTTTTTGGTTAACTCCGGGAACTTAAGTAGCTAAGTTACAATGTAATAACTTCTGGCTCAGGAAAAAAGACAACAGTACTAAGAGATTTTATTCAAATCATAAATATCAGTTTATTTCCACATCGTTACTATAAAACCAATCAATTCAACCCATGTCATATTATGTTTGTATATATGTATCTATATTTTTTTCATGCATGTATATATTTGTCTGTGTTTACATTTGAATAGCTTGTATTTCTTCTCATGGGTATCATAATTTCTATTCCATATTTATTTCAGAAGAGTGCTCGTTGATTTTGGATTGCTTATTTTACTAACATTGTAATGGTTCCTCTTTTATAAACCACACAATTGATATCTAATTATTGCCTCTCATTAATTAGCCTTTTTAGTACCTGCAGTGGTTCCTAGTAATGTTTGAATGTACCCCAGTGAAGCTTCAGTTGAAAAATTTTGTGCAACAATGGTATTTGTAAATTTTCATATCTATCTACAATAGAGCCTGGCCATTTCATTCTTAGGTTTTATGCAAGGGAAACTGCAGTCTATAATTCCAATTAGAATTCAATAAATTGCATTAAAAGTCACATAACTTTATTATGAGCATATCTATAATCTTAAATTTTGTCATTTCTTTATGGAAAGTACATTGAAAGATCAAATATTTTCATTACTCAATGTATATAAGCATCAAAGTATCATATTGTATTTCACAAATAGGTAAAATTATATTGTGTCAAAAACTTAAAAAATAATAAATATATGTGTCATTTATTCAGGAAAACATATATGGTTGTAAAACTCTTTTACAATGCAACACTTTGAACAACATTATAGGTCTTTTATCCTGTTTCTTTGCTGAAGTTCAAGGCCCATATGAATCATTGAACTTTACAACCTTTCTGTTCTTGCTCTAAATCTATATACAGTATCTCACCATTTCTCAAAAGAATAAATTATTAAAAATACTTCTACTTCCAATTTCATATACAGTAGCAGAATTAACATGCAGAATATATTGTGAAATTTTTATTAGCTGCTGTTTCTCCTGAAAATGTATGTATATTTATAGTATTATATTAATTGTGTATATATAAATATATATATATATATATATCCATTTTTCTTGGTTTCACTGTCTAATTCTCTGACCCCATTTTAGAGCACTTCAGCAATGGCCCTGAGATATCATAAATCACTCAAAAATGAGTTGCAGTTGGTTGATTTCACTCACAGTTAGAAAATTACACACGCATACACAAACATTTGTATAAAAAGTATATTTTGTGGCTGGACACTGGTGGTGCATGCCTTTAATCCCAGCGCTTGGGAGGCAGAAGCAGGCGGATCTCTGTGAATTCGAGGCCAACGTGGACTAAAGAGTGAGTTCCAGGAAAGGCACAAAGCTACACAGAGAAACCCTGTCTCGAAAAACAAACAAAACTAAACAAAAAAAGTATATTTTGTACAAAGTAGTCCTTCAGATTTGAATCAATTTATCAAGTATTTGCTTTCCTATTTCCCAAGTATATCTCTCCATGGGAAGATATGATCATAATGCTAAGAAACAAAACTATCAAAACACACTTTGTTTTATCAATTATCTATTTATAACTATTTGCCAGTGGCATTTACTTGTACACATTGTAGGACATTTCTTTTTAAACATTGTCTTAAAATAGTCAGTATCTGGACAGATGGAAACCACTATTTACAATATGAATTTAGGTACTTTTTTCATATAAATAGAATAAATACAAATGCTTGTTTATTTACAGTATCAGTATTTTACCCAGAGAGCTGTGATTTGAAACAGGTTTCTATTTGAATTTTTTTCCTTTAGAATTTCCTTTAAATTAAGAACATGGTTTTTTTCTGTTTACTGCCCACTGCAACTAGGACTAACTCTCATTTACAATACTGTGGCTCCCAATATTGGGTAGTTTCACAGAGGAAGGATTTGTAATCTCAAAAAAGATATATGATTTTAATCTTCTCAGAATTTAAGGTACCTAGATTCTGTTTTTATAGCAATACTCTTGCTCCTATGATTTCTCTATTTGATCCATTTGTCCTAGTGAAAATGACAGCGCCTTTCTGTTCCCTTCAGCAAAGATAAAAATGCTTTCCCAAGCTTAAAGTGCTTATCATCTCCTCAAGATAAACTTTTCACTGATTATAGATTATTTCAAGCTCAGTTCTTTGTTTACGATAAATTACTTGCTAAATCTAAATGTCAATAGTGAGCTCCTGTGACTTAGAACTAAATTCTCATTAATTTATTTCCTGGAGCTGTGTTCCTAGGATCTTTTAAATGGAGGGCAAGATAATAATCTGTGGTGATTAGGGAGTAGCCTTTGAATACAGGAAAACCTAACAAGATTAAATAATAGAAAATTGAATATCATTTAGAAAATGGCTTTGACAGTCTCAGATCTTACTATTATGCTGAGAGGTGAAAGAAATAAGTAGAAAAAATATACTGTAGCTATAGTTAGTGTGCTTTAGATTGATGACCAAACACCAAATAAACATTTAGTCTATTGAATTTCCTATAGGTTTTTCAACAAGAATGTATGCCCTTGGGCAGTTCTGCATCACATAATCTTTAGTAGCTACATAAGGTCAGTAAAGCTGAAAGGAATGCAGATTCAATCACATTTCAAAGTTTCAAGCAAACTGTGATGACTGATTCTAAGTCTTTTTTTATTTCTCCCTTAGTGTTTTACCTTTCTTATACTGCTCGGTTTTGATGATGAGATGTTTGAGGTAAGGTGGCTAAACATAAATAAGAGTGTAGCTTTATATTCTAAAATGTCCTTAATGTTCTTCTAGTTTTTGCATTCCAAAAATATGATATAAAGGTCAATTTAGAAAAGTTTAAAAATCCTCATCTACTATACACTCTTTTGTACAACTAGCATTGTTGTAGAGTTAGAAGTCCTTGGAAAGATTTGAGTGTACTGATGGAGTAGAAAAATAAAACTATAAATGAATTTTTAAAAGACTTGTTTTTAGGTTTTGTTGGGCTCATAACAAAAGAAAACAACAAATCCAACAAAATTAACAATGTGGAAAATAAATTAAATCTTAATTTCAATTTTCATTTAATGTAAATGCAAATCAGTATCCAGTGAAATAATCCCATTTAGCTAATAGACTTCACTTTGTTATTTCAGCTCAAGATGTTTAAAAAGATAAATTCCTTTTGCTTTTTTTCTTCTGAATGTGGTTAACTTACTTATTGCTATCTTAAAAAATCATTCATTCATTCACTCTGGTTTATGGGCATATATGTGTCTCAGTGAGTGAATGTAACTTCTGTGTGGGAGCCTGTGGAGGACAAAAGATAATGTTAGATCCTTTAAAACTGGAGTTCAGGTAGTTGTGAACTGCCCAACATGGATACTAGGTACTGAACTTGGGTCTACTGGATGAAGAACATTCACATAGAACCATCTCTCCAGCCCTATTGCTGTCAGTTTTTATTACTGTCTTTCCTTTGTTTAAGAAACTAGTTATCCAAAGAGGGATGTATGGATTGCCCTGGGAAGGGGAAATAGATGAGATCTCAATAAATAAACTGGGGATGAGTAGTGGGCAATTGATGGTAGGGGATGAGGGATGAGAACATAAGGGAATGGGATGGTCAAGCTGGAACAGGGATGGAGTGGGAGAGCAATGAACGAGATACATCATGGGGATAGGGAGAAACTGGATGCTAAGGAAGTTCCCAGGAATCACCAAGGATGGCCCCAGCTTAGACTACTAGCAATAATGGAGAGGGTGCCTAAACTGGCTTACCCCAGTAATCAGATGGGTGAATACCCTGTCATCATAGAGCCTTTCTCCAGTAACTAATGAAAACAGATGTAGAGATCCACAGCCAAACACCAGGCCTAGCACCAGGAGTCCAGTCAAAGAGAGAGAAGAGGGATTCTATGAGCAAGAGGCATCAAAATCATGATGGGGAAACCTACAGAGACAACCTAACCAAACTAGTGGGAACTCATGAAATTTAGACCAACACCTGTGGAGCCTGCATGGGACTGGAGTAGGCCCTCTGTATAAGTGAGACAGTTGTGTAGCTTGAGCTGCTTAAGGGGCCCCCTGGCAGTAGGATTAGGATTCATGTGTGGTACATGAGCTGGCTTTTTGGAGCCCATTAACTATGGTGGGACACCTAGCACAGTCTTGAGGCGGGGAGAGGCTTGGACCTGCCTCTACTGAATATACCAGGCTCTGATGACTCCCCATGGGAGGCCTTACCTTCTTGTTGGAGGGAATGGGCAGTGGGTTGCAAATTCAAAGAATCCTGGAACTAGACTGTGAGGTAAGAAACTCGGATGTTTCTGGGAAGTAGACTACTGAAATAAAGCCTGGCAACTATAGATACAAATATCTGTTAGTGTTTATAGACACTATTCAGGATGGATGCAAGCATTTCCCACCAAGCACAAAAGTGGCACAGGTGATGGCTAAGAAGCTCCTAGAAGACATCTTGCCCAGGTATAGATTTTATGCTACCATAGGGTCAGACAATGGACTGGCTTTTGTATCTCGGGTGAGTCAGAATTTAGCCACTGCCCTGGGGAGCAAATGAAAATTATATTGTGCTTATAGACCCCAGAGTTCAGGACAGGTGAGTACATGAATAGAATTCCAAAAGAGACCATTACCAAATTAGCCTTAGAGACTGGGTGGCTCTTCTCCCCTTTGCCTTATATAGGCTTAGAAACTCTCCCTACCAGATGAGGCTGACACCCTTTGTGATTATGTTTGGCACACTCTTGCAGACCGCAAGAATATATCATAGAGATTCAGCTGTGTATTAAAGCTGAACTTTGACCGGCCAAGGGTCTGTCAAAAGGCAAAGCCATTTATTATGAATATTTGATGTTACTCATCCTTTAATATTCCAACTTTCTTCTGCTATGAAATCCTGTGTGCCCAGACCAAATGGTAAACAGTTCAGCTCTCCAGACCTGCTGAACCTGCTAAGTTGCTAACTCCCCTGCTGAGCTTAGGAGACAAGCTGGTGGGAGACATATACCCCCTATCATTCCCAGCCTGCAGACACATCTCTTGGCAGAGCTAGATGACCAAGATCTCCTTGAGGACATACATGGAGTCCATCAGGAACACAAGCATATGTGGCCAAAGCTTAGGGACCTTTACGAGTCTCATGTCCCTCCCGAACCCCATAGGTTCCGGCCAGGGGAGTGGGTCTACATCAGAAGGCATTGCCAAGGGACGCCAGAGCCTAGGTGGAAGGGGCCTTTCGTCATCTAACTGACCACACCCACTGCCATCAAGGTTGATGGTATAACTGCTTGGATCTACTACACTCATGCCAGTCCTGCAGACCCCTTCATAATCAAGGAGGACTACAGAGGACAAGAATGGGAAGCTGTCAAAGATCCAAGCAATCCACTCAATCTCAATCTCCGAATTTAATGAGGTCCCAAGCAGCAGCAATCTTAACAACCTTGCTGACTGTACATACTGTGACTGTGGGTTGTTCCTTGGGGAACCCACACACACCCCTTAATTAAACCAAGCAACTCATAAATGCCAATAGCAAGGACATAATTGTTCAGTTGTCTAAGGTGGCTCCATTTGGTACCTGATACTCCAATATCAAGGAAGACTTTTGTCAGTTTTACCATCCTTATGATCCAGATGCTGTTTGGGTACCCCTCTTCCATTTTTCCACCAAGGATTTGCAGCACAAGGAACCCCATTTCTATGTGTGCCTGGCACATGCACCTGGTAGGGCCTGGAAAGACTGCCTGAAATGTAGGGGGTGGGGGCAAATGACTACTACTGCACCAAGTGATCCTGTGTATCCACCAGACATTTATGGTGGACACTTCCCCTTAAGACAGATTACATCTCCCTAAAGCACCTCCCCCTACCAGAGTGTTGATATTTAGCATTCCCTGAGTGCGGCTGCCAAGGATACTAGTGCAACCCCATACAATTATCATTCACTCCCAAGGGATGATGTTTCACTCCCCAGTTGGAACACAGGGTAAAATTGTGGGGGATCAGGCATTGTGACAAAACTCGTTTTTTGGGGCTGGTACAAGATTCACTATTAAGACTCCTTGCCAGGAGAATTCAGTCTATGACAGTGGGACTCAATCAAGTGATCAAACCTAAGCCCAAACCTGAGCCCAAGCCTGAGCCCACCAGGCTCGACTATGTCACCCCAAACCTCAACCTCTACCACTCTTATTATCTCTGATACCAGGTATCATTGTGAGGGTTAAGATATCTGACCCCAGATAAGTTTATTGGGTGCACAATATATCAACCACATAGACCTGCTCCTTGATTTGATGCAGAGATCTTTCCTGGTTTTGAACTCTGCTCAGCCAGACTTAACTTCCTCCTGTTGGCTGTGTTATGATACTGCTCCCCCATACTATGAGGGTATCACAGTTCTGGGTAATTACATTGGAGTTTCTGACCACAACCAGTGCCACTGGCAGTCCAGGACTTCATTAACCCTCCAACAGGTATCAGGCCAAGGCCTCTATGTTGGGACAGTCCCCAAGGAACAACAGGCCCTCTGTAACCAGACCTATACTCTTACCAACTTGCCAAGGCTAGGTTATCTTAACCCTCACAATGATACCTGGTGGGCATGCTCCTCTGGGCTAACACCATGTGCACACATCCAAGTTCTCAACAGCATTAAGGGTTTTTGCGTCTTGGTAAAATTAATCCCTCAATTGATCTATCACACTGGAGATGAATTATTCAATGAGCCTGAAGTCCTGATCTTGAAGTGAACTAAAAGGGAGCCAATAACCACTCTCACCTTAAGCATCATATTGGGGATCAGTCTAGCAGGAGTAGGAACAAGAGCAGCTTCCCTGATTACCCAGAACCAACATTACTCCAGCCTACGTTCTGCCATACATATAGACATAGAGGGTTAGAGAACTCTATCTCTCTCCTGCATGTGGTGATATATTGTGTGCCCCATTAAAGCTTGCCTGGGCATCAGAGGACAAATCAAGGATTGTTGGAATCATGGTTTAATGCTTCTTCCTGGCTGACCACTCTAAACTACTATATTGGGTCTCATCATTATATTACTACTGCTCCTAAACTTTGGCCTTTGCATCTTAAACAGGTTTATACAGTTTATAAAAGAGAGATTTGGGGTTATTCAACTAATGGTCACCAGATCCAGTTACCATCCAGAGGCCACAAATGTTCTCCGGGAAGCCTATTTTCAGCCCCTGACTGAAAGACAACTGAGAGGCCCAGCTTGGGCAGAATTAGAGAAAAATCAAGACCCATGATTGGGCTCTCATAGGTACAACAAAGAGGAGGGAATGAGAGAGCAAAACAGACCCCCTTTTAAAAGGAAACTCAATTTTAGACACAACTTGAACAGGAGCTGAACCTAGCTCCAGTGAAAACCATAAATAGTCCCAAGAAAGACCAAACACTGCCAGGGCCACAGTCAGGGTGACCCAACCCGGGTGGGCTGCCAATGAGGAATTTGGATAAACAACATCTGTGGACCCGAAATGTCCTTGTGGTTTTCTGATAGTTGTTGAAAATTTCTCCAGGCTCCAGCCAATAAATTCAAAGGTTACACACTCTTACCCAATCCTACACCAAGGCTTGTACCTCCCCACTTGCAGTTTTTCCCTTTAAAAATCCCAAATCTTGATATCCCAAGGCCATTCTCCTCCACTTGCTGTGTCAGAGTACAGGACAATGGTCCAAGCTCAAGCTTGTAATCAATAAACCCCTGTGTGTTTGCATTGAATATTGGCTCTGTGGTGGTCTTACTCGGGGGTCTCATGAAGCAGTCACTTCAATTAAATATCCTGCAACACAGAGCAATATACATAACATATATGTAGTGGGTAGCCATTCCAGCTTTGATCTGGAAGTTCCAACCCCCATTGAGGCTTCCGTAACTGTCATGCCTACAAGGCGGGGCCAAGAGAGGACCCTGAAGACCCGAGATCCAGATGAGCCAGCTCTCTCGGTTCCTGGACCCTGGATGGTGGAGGTTGACCTAGCAGAGTTCCAAAGAACACCGCTGGACTGCGATACACCTTTCCCAGACCATGTAACCTACCTATCCCTTTATTTGTAAGTTACACCACTAATAAACTTTCCTTTTAACTATGTGGGGTGGCCTTAATAATACTATGTGGAGTGGCCTTAATAATTTCACCAATACATATATATGAAATTTAACTTACATAAAGTAATTGGAATAGTCAGCTTTATAAGACATGAACAAAAATAGTGTGTATAAGGAGCTGGAAGATGGGGTATTGAGAGTCACTGTTTAATGCATATAAAATTTGCTTTGGACAAATTTTAAAATCTGTCTGCAGATGATTGTGGGTAGTTTCAGAAGAATGTGAATATTCCTTCTTTTTAAACTTTCTTTTCATTTATTTTTTGTGTCTTTCACATCATGCAGCTTGAATCCCATTGACCTCCCTGTCACTTTGTATCCACCCTCTGCTCTTGAAATCTCCCTGCACAAATAAATAAAATTGAGGGGAAAAAAAGAAAAGAAAGAAAGAAAAATTTTATCATGGAATCTGTAGTGTGACCCTGTGAGTCACAGTGTTTACCCTTTTATCTGTATATCTTTACTTGCAAGTGTCCATTGCAAGTGTCCATTGCAAGAAGTCATTGGTCTTGTTCAAGGCCTCTGGTTTTGCTACACTATCAATACTGGGACCTTAATGGGACTCCTCTTGGATATTCTGTTGGTACCCTGTATTGTGGAGATCCTGCAGCTTTGGGTCTGCAGGACCAGCCCCTTCACATGCTCTAGCAGATCATAGATGGGGTGGATGTTGGGGTGGGACAACTCATAACCCAAGTTCTAGGCCTGGGTAGTTACAGGATTAGTTAGCCTGCTAGCTTTCCCTCATCATCATGACCAGGATGAACTCTCTGGCATTGCCTGGATAGTTCATCCCTTGCAGCAATGAGCAAGGGATGAGACCTGTTCTCCTGCTTTCATGCCCTCAGGTTTGGCTTTGTCACACCTACACCAACAATGCCAGCTCTATTGTATTGGTCAGATGAGGTGCAGGGGGCACTCTCGCAAATGCTACAGCTGGTAAGGGGCAGGGATAGCTCTCCTACTCTTATGACCTCTGGGCCATCTCTCCCACCCACCACAAATGGTGAGAGGTAGGGAGAAGGAATTTTCCCCCACCCATGCCAATATATGTCAGGCGAGGAGCAGGGCTAGATCTCCCAAGCTCATATTCTCAGGGAGGTTCATTCGCTGAAATTCACTTCACTATGAATGTAATCAGCTCTACTGTATGGACCGGGCAAGGTATAGGGTCCACATTCCCAAGTGCTGCAGCTGGTAATTGGAAAGGGTCAGCTCCCTCATTGGCCACAAGTGGCAGGGGCAAGAGGGTAGGGAATCTTTCCCTCACCCACACCACCTCATGGTAGATGAGTGGGGCATGGCCAGTTGTTCCAGGTTAGGAGCATAGTCACTTTCCTGATTGGCACAGCTGGTAAGGAGGAGGGTCAGCTCCCTCATTTGCTGCATTTGACAAGGGATTGGGGGTAAGGGGAACATCCACCCCCTGCCCACACTGCCACATGACACATGAGTAGTGGTGCCAGATATCCCATGCTTACAACTTCAGAGCTCACTCACCTGAGCCCCCACCAACAGGGTCAGCTCTACTGTATTACCCAGGTAAGGTATAGGGCCTGCTCTCTCAAATGCTGTAGCTGGTGAGGGTCAGGGACAGCTCGCCCACTCTTATAACCTCAGGGCCAGCTCTTCCATCTGGCACAGGTGCTGACAGGCAGGGAGGAGGGCATTTTCCCCTATCCATGTCACCATATGGCAGTTGAGGTGCAGGGCCAGGTCTTCCACACTCCAGTACTTGGGGTAGGCTCATCAGTTGCCCCCCTGTCAACAGTATCAACTCCACTGTGCTGCCCAGACAAGGTGCAGGACCCACTTCCCTGGGTGCTGTAGCTGGTAATGGGAAGGTCAGCTCCCTTGCCAGCTGGAGGTGGTAGGGGGAAAGTGGGAGAGCATCTTTCCCTTACCCCCATCACCACACCTCAGACAAGGGAGGCAGTATCAGTTATCCCATTCTCATGCCCTAAGGGCTGGCTTACCTACACCCCTGTCTACAGGGTCAACTCTACTGTTGTGCTGTCTAGGTGAGGTGCAGGGCCTGTTCTCCCAGTGTGAGTGCTGCAGCTGTTAAGGAGTCAGCTTCTTCTCCTGCTGCATGTGGCAAAGGGCAAGGGAGGAGGGTAACTTTCCCCTCACCACATAGCAGACGAGAGGTGTGTGACCTGCTTTCCCATCCTCATGCCCTCAGGGCCAGCTAACCCATGCCCCTGTCCCACGAACAGAGTCATCATTATTGTGCTGCCCAGGTGAGATATAGGACATTCTCTCCTGAGTGCTTCATCTGATGAGGGGAAGGATCAGTTCTCTCTTGTGTTGCTGCTAGTCAGGAGTGGAACCAACTCTGTATAGCCCTATCCTCTTGGTCTTCAATGGTATCAGGAGTCATGGACATCAACACAGACCATGGCTGCAACGGAGCCATGAACCCAGACATAGGCCCTGGCAGCAGCCACAGCACAGACAAAATCATACCTCTGGGTAACAATCAAGCCACCTTCCTCAGCCTTCTCCTTACCACTTTCACCTCTTCAGACCTGCTTTTGCTAAAAATTGAGCTTCTGACTTAGGTTGTATGGGATGTCAGCAGGTCACCTTACCAGTCATGGAGACACCTGCCCAGGCCACATGGGGTAACTGTTGCCTTGCTTGCTGACCTTGACCTTGATATCCTCCCTATGCTAATTCCCTGCCGGGTTCCACACTCCTGAATACTTAAGGGAAGATCCTTGTCTGTGTATCCTGCATAATGGGTGTTAACAGCTTAGATGCAAGATTGTAAAACATCTTAGTGAACTTCTGCCCTCCAGGGTTCTCCCATTGTGCTGTAAGCCTGTATTTAAGACCTCCTCCCTCTGTCAATAAATGGCATTCGGCATTAAATAAATAAAAAAATTAAAAAAGATCTGCTTTTATCCACAGGAAATGAATCATTCTGTCTCTCTCTCCTATACCACACCATAAATTTGCTCAGCATAGTAGTTCCTGGGAGGCATTGAGAGGGCCTGTGTTTTCTCCTTGGAGCCTGGGAAAACTGCCATGGGCATATGTGTGGGTGTCCTTGTCCCACTCAGTCCATCACGGTGCTGGGCAGGACCATGCTTTCTCCTCAGATTCTATGGTGGATTGCCCCAGGCATGTGGGTGGGTCTTCTTAACCCAGTCTGTCATGGCACTGAGCAGGACCATATTTTCTCCTTGGAGCCCAGTTCAGGGCAGACCACCCTGCGTATGCATGCATGTGGGTCTCCTTGTCCCACTTACTCCATTATGATGCTGGGCAGGACCATGCTTTCTCCTCTGAATGTGAATATTATTAATTCCCTTTAATTTTGAGCCTAAAATGTTTAAAATGGTAAATTGTATGTTATGTGAATTTTACCAAATTAGCAATGATGAAATTATGATAATGTGCAAAGGTCAGAAGGAGATGAAAAAAAATTGATCAAGTGAAATGATTTTTGTTTTGTTTTGTTTTGAGATAGGATCTCTCTATGTAACTCTGGCTGATGTAGAACTCACTATGTAGAGAATACTGGCTTCTAACTTGACCCATCTGATTTTGCCTCAATGCTGAGATTAAAGGCATGTGACACCATGCCCAGCTCAAGGGAAATGGCTTTTGATTGAAGGGTATAGAAGAGAAAATAAAAAGGTTGGCAAAAATGAACAATGAATAAAAATTTGTGTGAAGAGAATTATGTTGGAGAGCTCACATTAATCAGATGATGATGATAATGATACTGATGATGATGATGATGATGATGATGATGATGATGATAATGATATATGAATATTTTGCCTGCATGTGTGTCTATGCACTAAGTGCTCATGTAGTATAGAAAAGGTTGTCAAATTCCTTGGAACTGGAATTACAGATATTTGTGAGTCTCCATGTGGGTTATGGAAACTGAACCTGGGTACTCTGCAAGAGCAGCCAGTGATCTTAACCATTGAGAAATATCCTCAGCCCCTGAAATTATATCTTAAACAAAAGTTATTTCTTGAAAGTTAGAGTGGCATACATGGAATTTGAGTTTGCACTAAGAAAGTTAATTGATGTTGGGCATAGTTTTTATCAGGATTTCTGTAAATATAGATGTTAATATGAGTATTTTATTTTTTTTATTAGAAAAACTCATCAGGATCATAGCATGATTGTAATAAAGCATTTCAGACAATTCCTTTTAGAAATCTGAAGCATGCCCTGTACAAGATATAGTGTGTGCTTCAAAAATTCAATGTTCCAGCAGAGGGACATCTTGAGTTAGAAATTAACACATGCTGGAAGGAAGAGGGAAAAGAAGAATCATTTTCTTCTCAGGCAGCAGTTGGTATATTATGCAATGACAATAATGCATATCATTAAACATTTTACTATATTTAGTGTGGACTTTGGTTTGAAAATAAAATAGAAATAACATTTAAGATCACAAATAAATAAAATTTGAGTTTTAAAATGAGTTCCTTTATGCATAAAATATATGTACTATCTTTGATGTTTTGTCTCATTCTTTTCTCTGATTTATGCTTTCCCTCACTCCTCAAACAAGCAATATCAAACAAACAGCACCATTTAATAGGAAGTCATTGCCACTTGCTTGAATTGAATAAAACCATACCACCTAAAAATAGAGGTTTAAGAATAAATTTCCCTACAATTTGGGACAGCAGTTTTGTATTGTTTTGTTAGTATCATTTGTGTGTGTGTGTGTGTGTGTGTGTGAAAACAAGAGTAGATTCTCTCTATTATGTAAGTAAACATTACATGAGGGATTGATTCTCAAAATTGTACTATTACAGAATTGTGTGCCCAATAGCAAAATGTTCTATAAGTTCAATTTACAGGAAAAAATATATAAAATCAAATTGTTTCCTTCTTACAGTTCAGGAAACATACATAAGAATAAACATTTTCACTTTTGATCATATGGACATGCTCCCTCACTATTGTCCTTTTTTGTTTCTCCCTTTCTCCCTTTTTCCCTGCCACCATTCCTGACTCTCTCCCCCCACTTCTTCCTTCTTTTGGTGATAAAATTATTTTTATTTCATGTGTTTGAGTGTTTTGCCTGCATGTATGTCTGTGCACTATGTGCTTGCCTGGTACCAATGGAGTGCAGAAGGGAGCTCCAGAACTGGAGTTCAAGATGGCTGTCAGTTGCCATGTGGATGGCTAAGAATTGCATCGGGCCCTGTGGAAGAGCAGCTAGTGCTCATAATTGCTGAGCCATCTGTCCATCACCCTTTTGTTATTTTTGAGATGTCACTATGTAGTCCGGACTGGCATCTATCTTATGGTCGGTCACCTTGCCTCAGCTTCCATAGTTCTGATATGTGATTATAAATGTGTGTCACCACATCCAGTGCTAACATTTAATTCAGCAAATATCTATTAAAGTAGCTAAAATGATGACTTGGGTAGGTGTATTGTAGGTTTTGGCTGACACAAGTGTGGAAATAGGGCCAAAGAAAAATGTTTCTTTGCCTTTTGGAACTTATATTTAGCGTCTTGTAATTCTTCAGAATCATGAGTTTGTATAAATACCAGAAAGTTAAGAAAGTTTTCCAGTTCAAAAATTACAGCAGATTCCTCTGCAACTCTACAGAGAAATCTGTATTTATTTGTCCCAACAGAAGACTAGAGGTTTATTTTTGGGGAAGGTAAACAATATGTTACTGGGTGATCCTGATACACAAAAAAAAGTTGATGCTGGGTATAGTATGTTGTAGACAGGGAAATTATTTGAAAACTATGCTCACTTTCATAATTTTGAAAGAGAGATCCTGTCCTCTAAGCAGACGATTAGAGAAAAAAGTGATAACATTAAAGTAATAGAAGTACACCAACGGCAATGGTCCTCTCAGCCAATTGACTCTGGGGAAGTTCTCATGTCATCATGGAATAATGCTGAGTAATAAATAAATAATAATAAATCATCCAGACTGGATCAAATGACAGTGAGATGGAAGCTATACAAGATGAGAAAACTATGAGTCCATTTATAGGAGCTAGCATGAGTTCTCTACTGTGGAGTGAGTATCAAGTTCAGTCAGGGAATAGTTAGTAAAGGCACTCGTTAGAAAGCCTTTTCAAAGATATGCAAAATCCATAAATAGAAATACAAATATATTTACTTCATGCTAGTTTATTTATTTTTTGATATTGATCGATCGGTTGATTGATTGATCGATCGGCGATTGATTCATGACGTCATCCATTCATCAGGTACTTGCGGGAACCGAACTCGCCACCTCTGCCACCACAGGCCGGGCGCCGAACCTCTGAGCCACCTCTCTGACTACAAATATATTTAAAAGACACAGATATTAGGACTTATGCAAGAAGTAGAAGGATGACTCTTTTCCTGTGATATGAGAGTATGTAGAACATGTAGAGAGAAGAATTCATAATTTTAGAACAATTTAGTCTACTGGATGCCAATTATTAATGAGAAATTAATAGTAATTTTTGACAATATTTTAAACTGATTTATATGTTTTACTTAATATAATCCACACAAGGTCACTTTAAATAGATATTCCTACTATTCCTACTACATATTTAAGAAATATGAATCATAAACTTCCTTAAGTTTGTTTAGGTAGTGAAACACAAGGGTGAGCTAGAAGACTGAGCTTTGGATGGCATCACCTGTATATCTTAGCTATGGCTCACAAACTAGACCATGAGACCTATACAGTCAACTACAAAGTTCTACCCAGTCCACAGTATTGCTGAGCATTCACTCAGTCTTTGAAATCATGAAGCGATCATTCAAAAGATGAGTTGCAGTCATATGTTCAAAGCTAGAGAGAAGGGGTGTATACAGTCTTACTATTTGTAAGTAAAATTTGATTTCATTAATGATTCTTTAGTTTATCTGGACCTTCAGTATGCCAATACAACTGTATGATACCCTAGTTCACATCCTAATTCTTCAAATACTTTTTCTGAATCCTCTGTAAACTTACATTTCCACTCTCCTAATCTAAACAATGAGGTTTTCAGTTTTATCTTATTATATTCCCATTTTATAGCTGTGCATATTAACAGTTTATCAACTATGATAAATCTATGTTGATTCATTAGTGGACAAGTATTTGGTAACTTCTCAAATAAAATTTATGGTTATATATATATATATATGACTACATTGCTTCTGATTTTCAAGAAAATTTATTCATTTAGCAATTATTCACAGGTCAGAGAATGAAATGGCTCTGAAATTACTCAAATCATACTTAAAGAAAGTAAATACTCATTTCCTGGAATTTAATTTTGAAAAAGCAAAAATAAAAACATCAATCAAGTATGAAATTTTACATTTTACATTGTACATTAACATGCTGATATACACCTATTAGAAATGACATTTTGAAATATGCAGTACATAATTGTTATCAGCAGTAATACTAACATAATGTTATAGCAGAACTTCTAAATAAGTATGGAATTATTTTAAAGGTTTTCAACATGAAGAAATGACAAATGTTAGAGGAAGTAAGTATATTCAATCTGGCTAAACATTAAGCAATGTGTACATATATGGAAGCATTATACTATACTGCCAGTATATGTACTTTTATGCTTCTACATATCATTTACATTAAATTTAAAAATTCATAACTTTGTAAATATTGATACTAGAAATGTTAATTTGTAGCTAGAGTTTTCCTGCCTGGCCCAAAATCAGGACAAATCTCTCTCACCTGCCAGTCCCACAGCCATTCAGAGTCAACCAATTAAACACACAGAAACTTATATTGCTTACAAACTGTATGGCTGCAGCAGGCTTCTTGTTATCTAGTTCTTATATCTTAAATTAACCCATATCTATTAAATACATAAAATTAAGTGAAACAATATGCTTATAGGGTGTGCACCTATATAGTATAATTTATAATATAATATTTTATGAATTATTTGAGAATTTCATACATATGTTCAATATATTCTGGTCACATTATCCTTTGCTCCTCCTCCTAACTCCTCCAAGACCTACTCCACCTCATCACAACTTCATCTCTTTTTTTGAAATAACCCACTATGTCCAATTTCTGCAGTCCATATATTCATGGGTGTAGGGTAATCCAGTGGAGCATGGTCAATCTATCAGGGGCCATGCTTTTAACATAATTTTTTGATTCTTTGGGAATTTCACATAATGCATCCCAATCCCACTCATTTCCTAGTCCCTTCATATCCACCCTTCAACCTTTTAGCATCTCCCCAAAAAGAAAATTTAAAAAGAAATAAAAATAAAAATAAAAAATAAAGATAAACTGTTAATTAAAAAATACAAAATAAAAACAAACAAACAAAAAAACAACAAAGCAAACCAAAAACCAACAAACCAAAAAACACTTTGTTCATCCATCTTTCCCACTTTTCTACCACTGCTTTGTTAGTGACGTTGGGAGCTGCAGTGTGTCATACATTATACCCTTTTGTCCAAATAGCTTTGCTTGCAAGTGTTCGTTGTTTAATGAGTTGTTGGTTAGGTTCAAGGCATCTGGCTTCTGGTACACCATCAATATTGAACTCTCATTGAAAACCCTCTCAGAAATCCTGCTCTTACCTCAGTCATGGAGATCCTGCAGCCATGGTTCTGCAGGACCAGTCCCTTCACATGCTCCAGCAGGTCATAGATGGGGTCGTTGTTAGAGTGGGCCAACTCAAAGCCCTGGATGTGTGACTAGATGGTAGCTAAGTTAGTCAGTCCAAGCGTCTGGGACACCTCCCTCAGATGAGGGGGGAAGTCAGCTCTCCCACACCTGTGGTGAGGGGTAGGGCCAGCTTTCCCAGAGCCAGTGAGGGGTGGAGCCAGGTAAGCATGGCCCTTGCATGGTTCCCATGGGCCATGTTAATAAGGTCAACAGACCTCAACACAGATCTCAGCTGCAACAGGACAATGGACCCAGATGTGGCCCTCAGCAGCAACCTGGACCTGGATGTCATCATGGCCCTGGGTAGCAGCACAGATCACTCAGATTTTTTTTTTTTTTTTTTTTTTTGGTTTTTCAAGACAGGGTTTCTCTGTGTAGCTTTGCGCCTCTCCTGGAACTCACTTGGTAGACCAGGCTGACCTCAAACTCACAGAGATCCGCCTGCCTCTGACTCCCGAGTGCTGGGATTAAAGGCGTGTGCCACCACTGCCCGGCCACTCAGATCTTTATAGGCCCAGTGGCAGCATGGTCCCTGAACTCCAGCATCACCCAAGGTGGTGGCCCAGACCCTTCACATCCACATGGTTTTTGATGGTAACAGGAAACACAGACATCAACACAGACCCTGGCTGCAGCAGGGCCATGTGTAGTTGTAACTTAGTAGCAAAAAAGAAACACACTATCCAAGTAAAGAGAAAAGCCGAAGAGGTCAGAGCTAAGAGCCTTAACCGCTTTCAGTTCGCTAGTCTCTCCCTGAAGCAACGACTCTCTGCTCAAAAGGGGGGTTGTCCTTTTATAGAATTCTGTTCTGCCTTCTCATTGGTTGTAAGCCCAACTGCCTAACTGCCTCATCACTACTTGTTCGCCAGACTCTGGCTATGGCTTGTTAATAGCTCTGACCCCTAGGCAACTTTATTTATTAAAATATAACATTTTAATACAAAAGAAAATATCACCACATTTCCCCTTTTCTATTTTAATAAAAGAAAAAAAGAAAAACGCTTATAACTAACATAAGAAAAACTATATACGGAAGTACAATAACTATATACAATATATACAAGTAATAACTACCTAAACAATATCTAGTCTATTTTTATTTAACAAATTCAGAGAAAATAATTCTATTATCTACCCTAGTGTATCTAATTCACTTTCTATCCTAATTATTCTTCAACTATAACTAAATAATCTTCAACTCCTTCAGAGACCCAAGAAGGAAATAACATTACCTAACAAAAATAAAAAATTCCAAAAAAATTGTGAGTTGATAGAAACAGCCAGCCGCCTGGACAGTCACCTGAGGTTTCTCCGCAGAGTTGGGGCATCATCTTCAACCTATAGGCTTAGTGTATCTGACAGACTTATTTGTGAAGTAGGATGTACACAAGGTCAACAGTTCAACCTCACCTTGGTTGAGAGCGGTCCATGTACCAGAAACACCTGAATTCCGTTAGTGTCATGTCATGATTCAGGATTTTACATTCTGGAAATTGTTGATGGTTTTTTAATTCAGCTGTCCATTCTTCTTGACCATGTATGTATGGCTTCATCTCAGCATCCTGTTCTTCTCCACATCCCTCTATTAAATGCCAGTCTGCTATTGAGAGGCGTGAGCTTACTCTTCAAGAATAACTGTTTCAGCTGCTGGTCCATTGCACATCAGAAGCTATCGGCCCACTGCCTGTTCGGCTGCCTTCAAAGAAAAAGGCACTGTACCTTTTCCAGATTGCGAAGGCCACTTCAGGGATGGTGCCATATTGTCCTGGTCTCAGAAGATGCCTTTTGAAAAAGCCATAACCATACTTGTTTTGGCAAGAATCAGTAGTCCTTTGTAATTCTTCGTTTCATTTATGTCTGTCCATTCAGTCCGGTTGATTCGAGGATACTTTGTTGTCCAGTGGCCAATTTTTGCCACAATGAAAGTTAACTCCATATGCAGAATTCAATTCTGCAGTTTCTTCAATGCCCATATTTTCTCTGAAGTAGATTGGTATTGACAGGAGCCGACATGTTTCATAGTCATAACAAAAAAATTTTCTAAGTTATTAAAACATTTTAAATGCCATATTCTGTAGATCGCTGAAGGGTTTGAAGATGACCGGTCTATCCAAAATATATCTACTCTATCTTGAAAACATACCTAATATGACTACAAGTTTTCTTGTTTTGTCTAACTACTAACTTTAATTTCTTTATATCCTAATAGTTGTTAACAGTAACATTCAAGAATCAAAAAA